>JAPKLW010003194.1:37118-47452 GCA_026898455.1 Plectranthus barbatus | reverse complement strand
CATAGATAGTTTAGCTCATGATAAACAAAAAGAACAACAAATCAACCATGGAAAGCATAATAAAAACAAGGATTTAGATAGAAGAAATCAAGCCCGTAAAGTTTCTGGCATCGGATCGTCGATTCTACTACAAGTTTTGCTCAATCTATTCTCCAAATCAAGTTTTCTTCCCACGTTTTTCTTTTCTCTCTCTGTTCTCCCCAGCTATCTTTCTTCCCAACTAAGAAAATGAGATGATAATGTTTGGTTTCTTAATTCTCACATCCTATATAATTACATCATAAGCCTAGTTTAGTATATCACAAAATAGCCCCAAAATTATTGCATTTCAGCCCCTGTCGCCGCCCAGCCGCGGCCAAACCGCGCGAGCCACGATCAACTTATCCGGCCACGGCAAAATGCCTTTGAAATGCTCCCGCGCCGCTGCCCGTGGTGGTGACCGCGGCCCAACCGCGGTGAAATGCTGTTTCTCGTGCTCTCTGTCGCCGCACGCGGTTTGCACCGGTTTTGCCTCCAACATTTCATCCTTAGCTAGCTTTGAGTAATTTCTTTGTTCTTTGATCAAATCATCTCCATTCCAAATTGAATCATCTTTCCAAATCTGGATCTTTGACAAAAACTCCCAACCATTAATTTCTGAGCTTGATTTCCTAACCTAATAACAAAATACATAACTAAATAAAAGATTAGTAATAACTGCAATATTAATAAAAAGCAAACTAATTATGAATTAAAATTCTAAATTAACTACCTAGAATAACATGAATTAGCATGGAAAACGAATGCTTATCAACACCCCCAAACTTAAATCCTTGTTCGTCCCGAACAAGAACGAGTAAACAAGGTATAAGTATGAGTGTTTCAACATTCAATTACTCAAAATGCCTCAGCCAAAACCAACAAATTATTATGAACATATAATGATCTCAAAGCATGACAAGATAATCCATCACAATCAATCCCGAGGTAAGTAGAAAAGGTTCTCCCATATTGAAATAACACTCTTTACTCAATTTATTTACATGGGTTTAATATGTACACTCAAAAACCAATGTAATGCACAAGTTATTGACCATATGCTTGCGAGAAATCTAAACTTTCCATCATTTAGAATTGCTACAAGAAGAATCAAAGAGGACTTTGTTTTGGTTGAAATGCAGGCTTGGGTATTGAGGTAGGAAAATATGGCTAAAGTGACAAAATTCAAATAGTTTGAGTTAGCTACTCTCAATCAATCTAAGTTTCCACCATCCATCAAACAAATCACCAGTATGATATATCGAATCATCTTCCACCTCAATCAATCCCACAATTCTTATAATTCTCATCAACAATATATATCCAACATTATGAATCTCCCAAAATCATAAACAAGATTCATCCCCTTAGTGCCTTATCTTATTTGCTCTTTTGACAAGCATCAAATTTATCAATTTTTTTTAACACAAAAGGGATTTATTTCTTCTATTTCTTCAAAGTTTCAATTCAACAACAAGAGATTCATTTTTTTTCTCTCTCACACCCCCAAACTTCAACTTTTGTTTATAATAATTTATTTCCTCAACACAAACCTACAATGATACCCTTAAAATAGCATCCTTATATCCTCCTCTCATCCAGTTATGAATAAAAGTTCAACAAGATCAAATAGGGAATACAAAAGGGTCATTGAAACTCATGGTACCAAAGTTTGGGTAAGTGTGGCTTCCAAAAAGATCGCCTCTAATCATTTTCAACTTCAAGCAATTCTTATGATTTTTGGTAAGATAAAATGCAAGTTCTAGACAAACAAGGCAAGCATGGTAAACCCACAAGAACAAAATACTATCGAGTGCGATAGATATAGGCTCAAGAGCTCACTAAAACAATTACTCAACTCGGAATTAATTATTCAAGACATCAAGTCATGCAAATCAATCAACCAAGTTCATTAAATACCCGAATTTTTAAAACTTTTTAACTTTCATCATTGGCATTTAATCATTGACTTCTAGTGAATCAAAGCATAAGTTCACCAACTAAAACATGCTATTGTTCAAAACACCCAAGCATTAAAATAGCAAAAACTACACCAACAAACTTAACCATACCAACAAAATATGTTTAAACCTAACCACCCCCTACTTCAAGCTTAGAACAAAGAAATGAGAAAAGTTTGAAGTAAAGAGCAAGGTTTAAACATAAAGAAAGCTCCCCTGACAGTCCTCAAGATGGCAGATCTGGCCAGTTATGTCCCTGCTGATTCTGGTAAGCCTCGAACCACTGCAGCAAATCATAGATATCTTTCTGTCGAGACTGTATGGTATCCTGGCTGGTAATCACATCACGAATATTTTGGTCAATCCTGTTAATCCTCCTATCCACATTCTGCGTCCATGTCTCAAGCCTCCCCAACCTAGTATCAACACTCTCAGTAGCTAACCGGGATGCAGCCAAACCTCCCCTCATCACCTGAAAATGTAGCTCCCAACTGGCAAACCTCGCATCTAGACTAGCCACTCGATCATCAGAGGTAGAATCGCGAGTGTGCCACCTCCCTCCTGCGGCAAAAGTGCCGATATCCTGCTCTACGTGTTGCTCAAATCTAGTAGTGTCAGGAGGTGGGGATGACCGAGGTGGTGCCTGCTCAATATAAGCATCTCCAGCAGGTAGCACTCCCATTAGCATCGGAGAAAGTCCAGATCGGCGGCACCATGCAAGGTGAGCAGGCGAATTCATGAGCCAAGTATCCCTCATCTCAAAATGGCTGACATAGGTCAAAGAAGGGCATGGCAAAGGGAAATGATCCCCACTTTGCTGCTGAAAGATGTAATATGGTGGTGACACATAAATTGATCTCATTGATACCAAAACCAGTATGGAGATCGTATTAGCATCCATAGCTTGCACATATCGTGTCAAGTCGATACCCACATCTTCCATGATAGGGGTAAGCATCCCTCCAATGGTGATAACCCCTTGGTACCAATTTGTTTGACTCAACACCTGAGCCATCAACAGTGATCCAAAATTCATCACAGTCTCGGATACCATTGCTTGCAGAATGAAGATTTCTAGTGTTCGGACTCCTATATTTTCATGCCTAGATAAAAGAGTTGAAGCCAACACTCTCTAGATATATCGAAACACTGGATTCCAAATCATAGTTGCCTTTGAAGTTTTGGAGTTGTATGGGTGAAATCTAGGCTCCGTAATGGCGTTCCACATGTCGTGAATTGGATCTTCCTTGAAAAGACCTGTGTTGGGAGTGCCAAATATTCTGTTCACATCGGTAATAGTCATGGAATAAGTCTGATTTTCCAAAGAAAAATGAATTTCCAATGGCTGGGCGTTTCTCCCCTTCTGAGTTATCTCCAATGTACTCATCATTTCAAGCACTAATTTTGGATAAGTTGACTTGATAGTAGTCAAAGCACTAAGCCAACCCATGTTGTTAAACAATTGGCGGACATTCTTGACTATTCCCAGCGGTTTAATAGCCTCTAAGTCTGCAAACTTGGTGGAGATAATGGGCATCGTGTAGATAGAATTGAACCTTAGCCTCAATTCAGGGTCCTCAATCGAAAAACCGTGCCACTTGGGATCAGCTCTTGTATACACGAGCACTGTAGCTGGTGTCCTACTGTTCTCACCTTTCTTACTCTTCTTTCCTTTTCCTCCGGCAATAGTAATATCTACACAAAGCAATTTCAAATGATAAGCTCCTTTTATAACCTTAATTTGTGCAAAATATATCTACCCCAAACATACACCCCCATCATGTTCCTTAAATCCAAAATTTCTCCTCCATCTATATCACATTAAAATTATAAAACCCTGGTTATTCGTCACTTCATGAGTAAATCAACATTATATCCCCAAATTTAATTTTTGAATCAATGAGCCATTTAATTAACATAGCCAACAAGCATGATTCAAAAATTAAAGTATTTTCTCCATCATGATATCATTCTTGCACACAAATAACCAATATTCTCCATTCAAAGCAACAATTATTCAACCATTCAATAATATAGCATGCTCAACTTTACTCAAATTACCAACATTCAATCCATGAATCATCCTAATTCTTAAAAATCGAATTTGAGTGCAAGTTAAGAATGCATACCTTGAATTTGATGAAATTTAGAGGCAAGAACACAAATTGAGTATTTGAGCAAATCTCCACAACAACGTAAACTATTCGGATCAAAATGAAGCTCTTGATGTGGGCAACTCAAATATTAAATCAATTTAGCAAGTGCACAAGTGTGGAGTGAGCATTTAGATGAGAAAGGTTGGGGGAGAAATATGGGTTTGGGGAATTTTAGATCTTGAAAGTTGGAGAATGAAAATATATGGGGGAAATGTTGATTTAATTGAGAAAACCTGTCGGGCCGCGGCCGACTTACCAGACCGCATCTGAGAACCGTGGCCTACGGCCGTCTTTTTCCTACCGAGATGCGGACCACGGCGAAAAACCTGATTTCCAAGGTTCTGTCGCTGCACGCGGTGGAGCCTGAACCAACTGCGTCTTCACTTACCGAGTCGCGGTCGACCGTGGCTGCAGGCCTCCAAACTCACCGTGAGACGCAGACCGCGGCTGGACCGCGGCAAATTGCCTTAATTTTCATTCTCTGTTATTACACGCGGTGGAGGCCGTTTCAAGTCCAAAAAATTCCAAAAATTTTTCTAAGTATGATAAGTTTCACCTCCGTGCAAGTATTAACACTACAAAAACTATTTCTAATACTTCATTATATATTTTAAACTTAAACAACAAAATAAAGCATGAAAATTATCAACATGAAATCAAACTAAACTAATATTGGGTTGCCTTCCAACAAGCGCTGATGTTTAACGTCGTTGGCCCGACGATACCTCGCTATCATGGCGTTGCAAAAGAGATTGATTCCACCTCCTCAATTTGAGTTGGAGAGTAGTAATGCTTGATTCTTTGACCATTCACCACAAATGTACTCCCATCTTTTGAAATCAATTCATATGCACCTTGACCAATCTTCTTTGCTACTTCAAAATGACCACACCATCTTGAATGAAGTTTTCCTGGAAATAGTTTTAGCCTAGAGTTGAACAGCAGCACGTGATCTCCCGGCACAAACTCTCAAGCTTTGATACGATGGTCATGAAATCTTTTAGCTCGTTCCTTACATAAACTCGAATTCTCAAAGGCTTCCACTCGAAATTCATCCAATTCATTCAACAACAATTTTCTTTCAAGGCCCGCCTTCTCAAACTCAAAATTCAACTTCTTAACAAACAAAAAAGCTTTATGCTCGACTTCAACCGGCAAATGACATGATTTTCCAAAAATAAGTTGGAACGGTGACATACCGATTGGAGTCTTATATGCAGTGCGATAAGCCCACAAAGCATCATCAAGCTTGAGTGCCCAATCCTTTCTTGTATGCGTTGTCTTCTCCAAGATTTGTTTCACCTCCCGGTTTGCAAGTTCGGCTTGACCATTGGCTTGTGGATGGTAAGCTGTGGTGACTCTATGCTTCACTCCATATTTGACAATAAGAGCTCCCAACCATTTGTTACAAAAGTGAGATCCTCCATCACTTAGCAATATCCTTGGGACTCCATACCTAGTGAAGATATTTTTCCTTACAAATTTCAACACCACCTTAGAATCATTAGTTGATGTTGGAATAGCTTCTACCCACCTCGACACATACTCAACGGCAAGTAGAATGTAAACATTACCTCCAGATGAAGGAAATGGTCCCATGAAATCTATTCCTCAAACATAAAAAAGCTCCACAAAACAAGTATTACTAAGTGGCATTTCATCTCTCTTAGAGATATTTCCCATTCTTTGACATCGATCACATGTACTCACAAACTCACGAAATGTTTTAAAAATAGAAGGCCAATAAAAACCACAAGTGAGTACCTTCATGGCGGTTCGATTAGTTGAGAAATGACCCCCAGTTGGAGATGCGTGACATTCTTCCACGATCTTCATCCACTCTTCTTGAGGTACACATCGTCTAATCATTGTATCGGTGCACATCCTATAAAGATATGGTTCATCCCAATAATAATACTTTGCTTCATGAAAGAACTTCTTCTTTTTTGAGGTAGGACTCTTGCAATAATCCAATTAGCAATGTCTACATACCATGCCACAGTGCTTTCAACTCGGAGAATGTATTCATTGGGGAATGTCTCCTTGATCGCCACATTTATGTCATCACCTTCCACTGGATTCTCAAATCTTGAGATCAGCTACCACATTTTCACAGCCTTTTCTATCTCGAATCTCCAAATCAAACTCTTGGAGAAGCAAAAGCCATCGAATGAGGCAAGGCTTGGCATCCTTCTTGGAGAAAAGATATCGGATATCAGCATGATCTGTGTAGACAATGGACTTTGTTCCCACAAGATATGCTCGAAATTTGTCAAAAGCGTACACAACTGCTAATAACTCCTTTTCTGTAGTGGTGTAGTTACACTGAGCCGGATCAAGCACCTTACTTGCATAGAAAATTATTTTGAAGATCTTCTCCTTCTTTTGCCCTAGCACAACTCCCACTGCTACGTCACTAGCATCGCACATCAGCACAAATGGCTCGTCCCAGTCTGGGGTAGTCAGTATAAGAGCACTCACCAAAGCTTTCTTTAACACCTCAAATGCCTGTAAACAAGAATCATCAAACACGAACTTGTTATCGTTAACAAGTAAATAGCATAGATGTTTAGAAATTTTTTAGGAATCCTTTATGAATCGGCAGTACAATCCAGCATGCCCTAAGAAACTTCTGACAGCCTTGACACTTGTTGGAGGTGGAAGTTGTTCAATTGCTACCACCTTTGCTCTATCGACTTCAAGACCTGTAGAAGATACCTTGTGTCCAAGAACCACACCTTCTGTCACCATAAAGTGAAATTTCTCCCAATTGAGTACCAAGTTAGTTTCCTCGCATCTTTTCAACACTTGAGACAGATTTGTGAGACATACATCAAAATTAGAACCAAAAATAGAAAAATCGTCCATAAAAACTTCCATAATATTTTCAATTAAACCATGGAAGATTGCCATCATAAATCTTTGAAAAGTAATCGGTGCATTACACAATCCAAACGACATTCTTCTATAAGCAAAAACACCATATGGACAAGTAAAAGCTGTTTTATGTTGATCCTCGGGAGCAATCATAATTTGATTATATCCGGAGTAACCATCAAGAAAACAATAGTGCTCATGCCCAGCTAATCTATCCGACATTTGATCAATAAATGGTAGAGAAAAATGGTCTTTTCTTGTAGCTGCATTCAAAGCCATATAGTCGATACACATTCTCCAACCATTTACTAATCGAGTTGCTATCAGTTCATCATTTTCTCCCTGTTTTACAGTCATCCCACCTTTCTTTGCAACAACTTGAGTGGTACTCACCCGTTCACTATCAGAAATTGCATAAATCATACCAGCATCAAGCAATTTAAGAACCTATTTTCTAACCACTTCTTGCATAATTGGATTAAGCCTTCTTTGAGGTTGCACTTTAGATTTATATTCATTTTCAAGCAAAATCCTATGCATACAAAAAGATGGGCTAATCCCCTTGATATCCTCTAAAGACCGTCCTATCGCAGATTTATGCTTTCTTAACACATCAAGCAAGTTATCAAGTTCATCACAAGAGAGTTTAGAGGATACTATTACCGGATAAGTGTTCTCGTCACCTAAAAAAGCATACTTCAAATGCTCGGGTAGAGGCTTCAACTCCACCTCCGGTGCTTTCCCGGTTTTTAGAAATGGTCGCCCAAGAATGAGTGGAACATTTCCATCTTCTTCCATATCCAACACAACAAAATCCGCCGGAAAAATAAACTGATCCACTTTAACCAACACATCTTCTACAATTCCTCTTGGATGAGAAATTGTTCTATCGGCCATTTGCAAAGCAATAGTGGTTGACCTAATCTCCCCAATAGCCAACTTTTTGAATATGGACAAAGGCATTAGATTTATACTTGCACCTAAATCACACAATTCCCTACCACATGGAATCCCTCCAATCTCACAAGACACAGTAAATGAACCGGGATCCTTTTCTTTCAATGGTAGCTTTTTTTTCAACACTGCACTGCATTCCTCAGTCAAATTCACAGTCTCAAATGCAACATGCTTCCTTTTATGTGATATAGCATCGTTCAAGAACTTAGCATAACCAGGCATTTGTTGCAAAGCTTCAATTAAAGGTATATTAATTTGTACCTTTTTTAAGACGTCAAGGAATTTTGCATACTTGTCCTCCAAATTCTGCTTGACCAATCTTTGAGGAAATGGTGGATTTGATTTGTTTCCCTCTTGATTTGGTTTAGGAGATACCTGAGGATTGCTAGAAGTTCTCTCCACATCTACTCCTTGATCATCCTTCTCTTTTGCTTCTTCACTAACCTCTTCACTTGGCATTTTGGGTCCCTCATAGCTTGAACCACTTCTCAAAGTGATAGCATGACATTGGTCTTTAGGATTTACCTCTGTCTTGCTTGGAAACTTTCCCGGATTTGGTTGAGGACTGGAAGAACTTGCCAATTGCCCAATATGCATCTCCACCATCTTCATATGCTTCCCAATCGCTCCAACCTCATTCTCTAGCTTCTCCACCCTTGTATTTTGGCTCTTCATGAACCCTTGCAACATCTCTTCCAATGTAGGCTTCTTTGGCTCCACAATCGCACCATTAGATATAGTGAATCCCGAGGGTAGAGTAAGTGCATTGTGTGGGTTAGCATAAGAGAAATTTGGATGATTTTGATTACTTTGAAAATAATTGGCTCCTCCTCCTTGATTGTTGTACCTTTGATTCACCATTTTATTGTTGTATCTTTGGTTTGCTCCTTGGTTGTAAACACCTCTTCCTTGATTGTTGTAGGGGAAATATGGTTTGTTTGTGCTTTGGCTATTTCCAGCTACATATTGATTCACATACTGTACATCCTCCGGTAGCTCCACTATCGGTTTGGATTGTATCACTTGAAGTGTTTCCTCATGAGCAACATTCATCGAAGGGAACAACTCTCCTCCTTGATTTTGCCCATCTGTCAAGGCTAGTTGTTCTCTTGCCATCAACCTTGGAACCTCCTGTCTTGGTGTAAGAGCTAAAGCCACTTGTTAATTTAACTTGGCAAGTTCAGCTTTAACATCTAATTGACCTTGTGTCTCCACTTGAGCCGTTTTCTTCAAGGTTTGTCTATCACCGGGCCATTGATAGCTATTCATAGCCATCTCTTCTAAGATCCTCAATGCCTCTGTTGCACCTTGATTGAGAATTGCACCACCTGCCGATGCATCAACAAGAGCTTTTGTAGTAGAATTGAGTCCCCAGTAGAATTAACATACTTGTTCCTCAGTGAAACCATGTCTTGGACATCTTCTCAACAAATTCCTATATCTCTCCCATGCTTCATGTAGATTTTCATCACCAAGTTGCATGAATTGAGTGATTTCACTTTGAAGCTTGATAGTTTTACTTGGAGGAAAGTACTTGTATAAGAACTTAGACATGAGATTGTCCCAAGTTCGAATAGAAGACCTATCCAAAGACATAAACCACAATTTAGCCACATCTCTTAAAGTGAAAGAGAATAACCTTAGCCGAATTGCATCATTCGATACTCCATTGATCTTGATTGTATCACAGACATCCAAGAAACTCATAAGGTGAGCATTCGGATCTTTCGTTGATCCAGCTCCAAACATGTTCTGTTGGGCCATCTGCACTAGCCCCGGCTTGATTTCAAAATTGTTTGCATTCACTCCAACTCCAAACCCAGCTTTATAGTGGTTCATTGGATGTAACATCTCTTGAATTGGCCTTTCTTTTTCCTGCTCATTTCTTTCACGGTCCACTTGTTGTCTCAACACTATCCCAGCTAGAGATTGAACTTGCAACCTCAACTCCTCTACAATGGTTTCTTGATTTGGTTGATTGTTGTCTGCCATCTTCACTTTCTGTTTTCTTTTTCTTTGACTGTTCCGGCGTCTACAAGTAGCTTCGATTTCTGGGTTGATGGGTTCGAGAGTTAATCCTTTAGATCGGGTGGGCATATACCACCTATCAAACACAAAACAAGAACTAATTCAACCACCAATTCTTACTTCAAAAATAAAACAATAAAAAGCAAAGAGTAATAGTAGTTCCACTTCACTAATATCTAGTCTAAATCAACACTAGTCCCCGACAACGGCGCCAAAAACTTGATCACCAACATATTGACATGTGAAATATCGCAAGTGTACGGATCATATGTAGCACATTTGATGAGCATGAGTATCGTATCCACAGAGACTAAAAACATGATTCAAACCAAAGTAC
>JAPKLW010003194.1:0-34314 GCA_026898455.1 Plectranthus barbatus | reverse complement strand
TAAGATTTTTACTTTAAATTTTTTAGATAATATATTTGCAAAATCGTAAATAATGTTTTTTTTACTATAAATATTATTTATGGAGATATTAGATATTATTTTTTGTTAAGATATATAACTTTGACAATATATAAAATAATTTCAAAATTTGAATGAACAAAGTTATTAAAACACATCATTATATTATATATGTATTAAATTTTATATTATTATAATCATACTTATCAATTATTTTCATAATAAATTCCCATTTTAACGAAATTGTAATAAATATCACGTTTATATATTAATAAATAATTCACAATAAATTAATTAGGAAATTATATAATTAATTAACTATGTGAATATTAATAATAATAATAAGTACACTTAAAAAGAAGTATATCATAGTATTATATTACATTTGTAAACATTCATATTATCTTATATATGTGGAGAGTCAATTATTTAGGGGAAAAAATATAGGGTTTCAATTGAGGTTTATTTAAAATGTTTTCAATTTTTATTTTTAGATAAAAAAAAAATGGCAACATTTGTGAAGTGTGGACTTCGAACACAGGCTAACGCATATATACTCAACAGACATTCCAACTGATCTAAAACATGTTTTATAAAATATCTAAACGTATATTTATATATATCTATACGGTCGGTCCGGCCGAAATGGCCAATTTGGGTCACCAAACTGGAACCGGACCGGTTGTGACCGGTTTCAAATTTTTCAAACTGTCAGTTTGAAAATTGAAATTATAACCGGCCAATCCGGCCAAATAAATACTGTTTGGTTGGTTTGAACGGTTTCGGCCAAACCGCGAACACCCCTACTTAGCACCAGGTCCCTTTCCAGGAAGGTCCTTAGCCTTAGTTTCTTGTTGAAGAATTTTTCTATTTGTTGTCGCCTTCGGGCCATCCGGACGTAGGCCTCGTCTCTCACTTCATCAATCAATTCACGGTTTAGCATGAGGTCATGGTTGTTGCTCTCCAACTGGCAGAATTCCACCCTTGGGCTCCTTAATTGTGTTTCTACGGGAATTACAACTTCTTCTCCGTAGGTTAGGGAGAATGGGGTAGCCCCGGTCGCTGTTTGTGGGTCGTCCGATAGGACCATAGGACCCCGGGTAGCTCCTCCACCCATCGGGATTTGTGATCTTCCAATTTCTTTTTCAAGGTGTTGAGGAGTGTCTTATTTGTTGACTCGGCCAGGCCGTTAGCTTCGGGATACCTCGGGGTGGAGAAAATGAGCTTGATCTTGAACTTGTCACAAAAGGCTTTGACTTTGTTGCTCGTAAATTGAGCTCCGTTGTCCATTTGTATTTCCTTCGGGACTCCGAATCGGCACAAAATATGCGTCTATAAGAACTTAATGATCTTCACTTCCCCCGTGTTCTTCAATGCCTCAGCTTCTACCCATTTGGTGAAGTAATCGGTGGCTATGAGGATGTACTCCTTTTGAGCCGATCCCTTGGGTAGCTTGCCTATGATATCCATTCCCCATGACATGAAGGGCCAAGGGGTGATGGTCGCGTGTAATGGTTCGGCGCTTATGTGGGATGTAGCTTCGAATCTCTGGCATCGATCGCACTTCTGGGAGAATTCTCTCGCGCTATGGCGCAAGGTGGGCCAATAGAATCCGGCTGATATTATCTTGTGTGCCAGGGATCATTCTCCGGAGTGATTGCCGCAGTCACCCTCGTGTATCTCGTGTAGGGTTTGCGTTACTTCAGGCTCGTAGATGCACCTCAGTAAGGGTCCCTCCAGGGACCTTTGGTATAGGGTGTTGTTCAGTATTATGTATCGGGCAGCCTGTCGCTCCAGCCATATAGCCTCGTTTCTATCGGCCGGCTTGGTCCCGTTCTGGATAAACATCACTATGGGGGTCATCCATGATGGTTCGGGGTTTGCATTTATGGGTGCTGCTTCTTCTTTGCTAGTGGCGATCGGTTGTTCGACCCAGGTTACTGGGATTTGCTTTTTTACGGGAGTTGTGAGCGCGGTAGCCAGGTCGGCCAAGGCATCGGCCATGCAATTCTTCTCCCGCACCACATATTTGATATTGTAAGCTTCGAATGACTCCTTAAGCAGCTTGACTTCTTCATGGTAGCATAGTAGTCGTGGTTCTTTGACTTGATACTCCCCGTAGGTTTGGTTAACCTCTAATTGAGAATCGCTAAGGACTTCCAACCTTTTAGCCCCTAGCTCCTTGGCTAGGAGGGTTCCTCTGAGTAGGGCCTCGTACTCGGCTTCGTTATTAGTGTATCAAAATCCAGTCGTATGGCTCTTTGAAAGGTTTCGCCCTAGGGGCTGGTTAACAGCAGCCCTGCTCCATTGTCGTGGACATTACTGGCCCCGTCTACGTACAAGACCCAAGGTTCTTTGGACCGGAATTCTTGGTCTAGATGGGCCACCTCCAATTCTTCCTGAGTTTGGAGATCGTTAGTGAACTCTGCCACGAAGTCTACGAGTACCTGTGATTTAATTGTCGTCCTTGGCTTGTACTCGATGCCATATCCCCCTAGCTCCACAACCCATTTGAGTAGCCTGCCGGATAGGCTAGGTTTCAAGAACACCGTACGAAGGGGGTAAGCTGTCACAACCTTGATGGGGTGTGATTCTAAGTAAGGCTTGAGCTTTCGAGCTGAGTTGACCAACGAGAGTGCCAACTTTTCCAGGGCGGTATATCTGGTTTCGGGATCAAGTAGGGCTTTGCTGGCGTAGTGGATGGGATGTTGTTTAGTTCCGTCCTCCTTTACGAGGACAGATCCCACCGCCTTCTCGGAGACCAAGAGGTGGAGCAGGAGTGTTTCCCCGATCTCTTGTTTGGACAAGACCGGGGGACTGGTCAGGTAATGCTTCAGTTCCTCCGAGGCCTTGGTGCATTCATCAGTCCACTCGAATTTCTTTCCCTTTCTTAGGAGCTGGAAGAATGATTGGGTTTTCTCGGAGTATTTTGCCACGAACCTACTCAAGGCCGCAAGTCGGCCGGTAAGCTTCTGAACTTCCTTCGGGTTTCGGGGATGCGGGAGGTGATGTATTGCCATGATCTGGGTTCGATCTGCTTCAATTCCTCTTTTAGTGACCAGATAGCCGAGGAATTTGCCGGAGGATACTCCGAATGCGCATTTGGTTGGGTTTAGTTTCATGTTGAACTTCTCGAGAGTCTGGAAAGCTTCGCGGAGGTGTCCGACATGGTCCTCAACTTTAAGGGACTTTACTAGCATGTCATCGATGTAGACCTCCATGGTCTTCCCGATGAGGTGCTTGAACATCTTGTTGACTAGCCTCTGGTACGTCGACCCGACATTCTTGAGGCCGAAGGGCATCACCTTATAGCAATAAATCCCTTTGTTGGTCATAAAGGCCGTCTTCGAGGTGCATCTGGATCTGGTTATACCCGAAAAATGCATCCATAAAGCTTAGTAGCTCGTGCCCCGCAGTCGCGTTCACGATGCTGTCGATATGGGGCAAAGGGTACGGATCCTTGGGGCAGGCTTTGTTGAGATCGGTGAAGTCAATGCACACCCAATTTTTGCCATTTTTCTTCTTTACTACCACCACGTTGGCCAGCCACATAGGGTATTTGACTTCTCGTACCGATCCGATGCTTAAAAGTTTGGCAATTTCCTCGTTTATGGCTTGGTTCTTTTCGGGGGCAAATCTTCGACGCCTCTATTGGATTGGCTTTCATGGGGGTCGACTTGTAGTCGATGGGTCATTACTTCCGGATCTATTTCGGTCATGTCCTCGTGTGACCAAGCGAAGACGTGCAATTGGTACCTCTTCCAGTTCTTCAGGAGGCGCATTCCTGGCAGTTTCCTCGATGGTATTTACTGCCTTGAGGCTGGTGTAATAGCACTCGCGAGAGGCTGTTTGCTCCCCATGAATGGTGTGTACTCCCCATCTCGTGGGGAACTTCACTACTTGGTCGTAAGTGGATGGGACGGCCTGGAGTTCGTGCAGCCAAGGTCGCCCAAAGATGGCATTGTAGGCTGACGGAGCGTCAACGACCTGGAAATCAGATCTAAATTCTCTCCTCCGCAATACACAGGTAGGCGCACGTCTCCTAACGTGTTCCTCTTCTCTCCGCTAAACCCGGTTAGTTGGGTAATGTTTCCTATTAGTCTCGACTCAGGAATGCCCATCTCCTTGAAGGCTTGGTAGAATAGTACGTTCGCTAAACTTCCATTGTCTAGCAGGATGCGGCGAACGCGACAGTTGGAGATGGGTAGGGAGATGACCAGGGCATTGTGATGTGGGTGGTGGATTCTTGGTGATTCCTCACTAGCTAGTGAATTTGATGACTTCATGTTCCGGGTTCTTGTGAGGAACCCTGTCTACGTTTCTCGCGGCTCGGCATGCTCGCTTGGCAGAGCTGCGATTGATCCCACTCACTTTCGATCCTCCGGTAAAGAAATGGATGGTCTTCTCTGTAGTAGGGGAGGTTGGGACTTTATTGTCGTCAGGTTTCTTTCCTGAATCTGTCTTCCCTCGGGTCCATGTCTTTTTACCCTTTGGTGACAGATACTCCATGAGGAGGCCTTTCATGAGAAGTTCCACAACCTCGATTCGGAGCGCTCGACACTCCTCCGTGCGATGACTATGGTCATTATGGATTTCACAAAATTTCTTGGCATCCCGGGAGGTGGGGTCGGTCGCCATTCGGGGCGGCCACCTTACATCCCCAAGCATTTGCTTCAGCACATTGTTCACAAGGTCAGCGGGTGCAATGCTCAGGGTGTAATCAGGTACATAAGATATTGTTTTAAATTGATTGAGAATTTAGCCATCCATGCTAACCATTGTTTCTAAATCTTAGCAAACAAAATTGACGTGAATATATATATATGGGCTTTATTCCCATGTAATTTAAATAAGCGCTATTTCGATTTATATATAATTTTTGTTTATCGTTTTAATAGATTCAAACTATAACCACCCTCAAAAAAATCATTCATAAATTTTAGCTAACAACATTGACGTGAAAATATGATATGCTAAAGAATATCATTTTTTTATCTCTTTCCATCCATAATTAAATTAATAAAAAACAACAATTTAATTAATAGAAAATAATTAGGCGGGAATAGTTTTTTGAGACTATTCTCATTTCATATATTAGTAGATAAGTTTAAGAATTTACGTACTAATGTATTAAAATAATTAATTTAATAATATAATTAAATTTTAGTAAATAAAAAAGATAAAAACTTATTATTTAATTGGACTATTTCATATTTTTACATTTTAAAATAATTAAATTAAAAATATTTATAATGATCTAAAATAATAAATAATTATAATAACGACATGAAGATTTTTATTTTTAAAAAAAAATTAAAATTATAATAAAGTAGTAATAATAATAATAATAATAATTATTATTATTATTATAAAAGACCTGATATAAGAAAAAACTAAGAATTATACTTTGACAAATTCTCATATGAGACGGTCTCATCATTTTTATTGTGAGACGAATTTAAAGATGTATTTAATTTATTGAAATAATGTATTTCTTTATGGCAAATGATATATTTCTTTGTTACAAATAATGTAATTTTTTACATAGAAAAAAATAATGATGTATTTAATTTATTGAAATGATGTATTTCTTTATTGCAAATAATGTAATTTTTTAAAATAAAATGATGTATTTAACTTATTGAAATGATGTATCATGGTCCGTCTCATAATAAAAAAATAGTGAGACTGTCTCTCAGACCAACTCTTATACTTTTGACTTGACTCTAGGAATGGTTTAAATGCAGAAGTAATTATATACCAGTTTAACCATTTAAATGAAGTAAACGGTTCCTGATAGGAATCATTCTCGAATAAATTTATGAGTTTGGTAATATATTAAGATAATAAAATAAAAACTTAGCAAAATTTAAATGATAAACACTTATTATTTTGTCAAACAAATTAATATTTTTACGTTTAAAATAATAAGGAAAATTGTTGATTCAAGATAAAAAAAATTAAAAATATTTATAAATTATCTAAAATTACATGAAGATTTTAATTTAAAAACTTTAATCAACAATAAAGTAGAATAAATAATAGTTCTAAAAGATCTGAAATAAAAAAGTAAGAATTATAAAAATGATAAAACAAGAATAATAAAATGATTCGACAATAAGAAAATAATAAAATCTTAATAATAAAATAACTAATATTTTATTTATCAAATTAAGAATTATAAAATGAGGAAATAAGAATTATACTTATTGACTTTGACTGTAGGAATGGTTTAAATGCAAAGGAATAATTATAACAGGTTTAACCATTTAAATGAGGTAAACGGTTTATAAAGTAAACGTAAACTGTTCATGAGTCTGGTTTAGAAATCATTTTCGAATAACTCTATGAGTTTGTTAATATATTAAAATAATTAATTTAATAATAAAATATAATGTAGTAAATTTAAAAGAAAATACTTATTATTTTATCAAACTAATTAATATTTTTACATTTAATAAAAAAATTAAAATCAAACATATTTATAAATGATCTAAAATTATAAATCATTATTGAAACGACAAGAAGATTTTAATTTAAAATATTAAACAACGATAAAGTAAAATATAAAAATAATAATTATAAAAAACCTGAAATAAAAAAGTAAGAATTATAAAAAATAAAAATAATAAAACAATTCGACAGTAAGATAATAAGAAAAATTTAATAACAAAAAAGTTATAATTTAATTTGATCATTCGATATTTTTATATTTTCAAAAAAAAAGATTAAAACATTAAATAGTAACAGAAAGAAATAAAGATTATAAAGTATTCCATGGAATTTATCGCAAAATTTTAAAGCAATAATAAAAAAATTATAAATTATAAATAATATAAAATAATTTGAAAACTTAATAATAAAAAAATTTAAAAGTAGCAAAATAATATAAATAACAAGAAATAAGAGATAAAAAAAGGAAATTTCCACAACTGCTCCAATAAGATGCTCGACCCTGATAATTTTGGGATCGGTTAGGGCTGATGAGCATGCCTGATGGCTCGATACATTTGGGTCTGTGTTGTTTTGTGTGCTCTTGTTGTTTGGACTGAGTTCTTAGAGACTGACCCCAATAAGTTTAATAATTTTTTTTTTTTAGGAAATTAATTTTAATTGGTAATAAGTTAATTAAAAGCTCCATATGATTATTTTTCTTAGATATAAGATAAGAGAAGAATGAATTACCTTTTTTCTAAAAAATAATTGAATCAATGAAGTTGTCCAAGTTATTAAGATGAATTTGTTTGGCAAGAAAAAATAAGTAAGAGAAACCAAATAAGTATATAATACTAAACATTGCAATGAAGCAAAATGACTGCGAATCAATTCCCCAGTGCACCTTGAAGCAAGGCCTGGCCTAGTTGATTAGCAGCTCCCTCAATTACTCCTTCAATCACACTATTCAAAACTTGTTGCACGGCGTCGTTTCGTGTTGGCTGCACAAAGCTTGGGGCTGCATACACTAATGCAGTATTGTAACCTTGCCTAAACATAGGTGTTGGACAAGCCACACTTTTAGACCTAAACATCTGAGCTTGAGGTTTCGGATCAGTCTTAGGTTGTTGGAACCGAACTCTATCTGCTTTGGCGCACTTGAGGTGTGCATCAAACCCACACGGCTCACACCGGTAGAGCCAGTGGTTCGAGCCAGACACCCCGCATACATCACATATAAAGGCCTTGTTCGAATAAGGTGGCTCGTAGCATATCTGTAACGGGTGATCATGGGCTCCACCCTTCACAGACGAACGCATGAATGCGCAGGCCGGATGCAAGTCCAGCTCGCATTCTTCGCAGTGGTAGCAGAAGCTGGTTCCCACAGCGCCACACGCGTTGCAGTGGAAAGCTCTCTCGGAGTAGGCCGGGGATGGGAGGAGAGCCAAGGCGTGCCTCCGGTCGTATTGAGGATATATCGAGTTGGCAACGCACATGAAAGGAACAACAACTAGCTTACGCACGTGCATGGTTGCATGCATGTATAACTAACTCTAAAATAGTTGCTGAAGATATTTTCAGTTTGTTAGTCAGTTAAATGGTGTCTTCTAGATTCTTCCTTTACAATGTATATATAGGGCACCATTGTATCTTTTAGCTTCTCTGAGAACATTTTACAAATGAATGAAGCTATACTTTGATATTCGAAACCCACATTTTCTTCTATCTTCACATGGTATCAATCGCAGGAATTCGATCCTGATTTCGTGTTCATTCCATTCTATTCATGGCTACTGTTACTTCGTCTGATGATGCTGTTTATGAAGAACAACTTTTTTTACATGGTTCGGATCATCCTGGAGTTAGTCTGGTTTCTTTTCCTCTCACAGATGCAAATTACCGCATGTGGCGGATCGGTTACGGCTCTAACATCCAAGGATAAGCTTGGCATTGCAGATGGATCGTGTGTATGTCCTCCTTCTACATCAAAATATTTTCGCAAATGGAGGAAAGTCGATAGCATGGTTCTTTCTTTGGCTGAAATCCTCCATCTCCAAGGAGTTGGTTAATCAATTCGCCTATGTCAGCTCCGCTTCAGTCCTATGGCGTGAGTTGGAGGATCGTTACAGTGTGACGAATCTTTCCCTTCTGTATCAGTTGAAGCGTGATATTGCAGTTATGAAGCAGGATACATTAGGTGTGACTGATTTCTATGGTAAGCTCAAGGATCTCACGGATCAATTGGAAGCACTACGTCTGGGCATCGATTGTGAGAGTATCGCGCGTAAATATGTTGGTAAATCTGCTGAATTTTTGCTTGGGGTCCGTGCAGCTCTTGCCGATGCTGCCGCTGTGTTTGATTCTATAAAATTAGAGGATCGATCCATGGAATTTTTGCTTGGTTTAAATGACTCTTTCTCTGTTGAGAAAAATCAGGTGCTGCTAACTGATCCTTTGCCTCCTATTACGCGAGTGTATTCGACGATGCTCAAGGCTGAGCAGAATCGTCATATCTCTGAGAATTTTAATATGAGTCATGATAATGTGGCTATGCACGCTAAGCCTCAGTGGTCTCGTGATACTTATCGACCGCGTTATCTCCAGAAACGCGATTTTTCTCCTCCTGTTTGTTCACATTGCAAACGAACTGGACACACTGTTGATAAGTGTTTCAAAATTGTAGGATATCCAGACTGGGTTGATCATAATAAACGTAAAAGTCCTCCTGTTGCAGCCATGGTGTCTGATAGCCCATTGGAAAGGAATGACGAACCTACATCTTCCGCTGCTGCCATGGTCAATGTTGTTGTTCTTCCTGAGTTCGCAGGTAACTCATTTTCCACTTGTTTTGGTTCTATGCTTGATAAATACATAGGAATGGGATCATGGATTGTAGATACTGGTGCAACCAGTCATATGTGCACCAACTAGGATATGCTAGTTTCTCCTATTCCTACTTCCTCGATTATTCCCGTTTGCTTGCCCGATGGGAGTACTCAGCATGTATCTCATACAGGCAGCTCAGACTTGTCTCCCAAACTTACTTTACATTCTGTTATGTATATACCTTCGTTCAAATTCAATCTCTTATCAGTTCACAAGACCTCACATGATTCTGGTATTAGCTTCTATTTCTTTGATTCTTGTTGCATTTTACAGGACCTTAACACAAAATCTATCATAGCTGCGGGGCATCTATTCAAGAACCTTTATATCATCAATTCTGCTTCATTTCAACCCTCTGTAATTCAGCAAGCTTACCATAAGTTTGCATCTCATTGTATGTTGAATTCTGTTGTAGTGTCTTGTAATCTTTCCATTGATGTTGCCACATGGCATGCTCGACTTGGTCATCCTTCTAATAAAGTACTCACACATCTCAAATCATGTATTTCATTTCCTTTTATTGATGAGCTCACCTCGTGTGATGTATGTGTTAAATCCAAGCAACATTGTGAACCTTTTTCTCACAGCTATATCAAAAGTACTTCATGTTTTCAGCTTATCCACATTGATGTATGGGGACCTTATCGTACTATCTCTAGATCTGGTTATAGATTCTTTCTCACCATAGTTGATGATTTCAGCCGTTGTACTTGGACTTTCCTGCTCTCACACAAGTCACAAGTTCCTCAATCACTTAAAACTTTTCTCAGATATGTCCAAACACAATTCCATGCATCTGTTCAAGTCATTCGTTTTGATAATGGTTCAGAATTCTTAAACAACACATGTCAATCCTTGTTTACTGAACTAGGCATTTTACATCACACTTCATGCCCTTACACTCCACAGCAAAATGGGGTAGTTGAACGCAAGCATAGACATTTGTTACAGGTTGCTCGAGCCATTCTCTTGCAATCAAATCTGCCTAAAACCTCCTGGAATGATGCAATCCTCACAGCTACTCACCTCATAAATCGTCTTCCTACTCCTCTCCTTAACTGGAAGTCTCCCTATCAAGTCCTACACAATCAGGTACCTAACTACACATCTCTCAAAACATTTGGTTGTGCTGCATATGCTTTAGTCAAATCTCACTCCATTGATAAGTTTGATAGCAGGTCTTATACGGGGGTTTTCATTGGGTATCCAACCTCTCAAAAGGGTTTTAAGGTATTCATACCTGATCTTAATCGAGGCATAGTTTCTAGAGATGTAACCTTTCATGAAAATGTATTTCCCACTATATCTTCTGCCTCAGATAATACTATCCTACCTTCATATGTACCTCCACACAATGCTGTTGAAGACTCTCCTACTCAGATCACTGTTTCAGCTCCAAATATTCCTGCTTCTTCATCTGCAGCACAAGATCCTTCTGATTCTTATTCTGCAGATCCTTCTCATTCTCCTGTGTCTACAGATACTTCTCCTTCCCCTACATATCAACCATCTATCCGACAAAGCAATCGCACTCGGCACCCCCCATCTTGGTTGAAAGATTATGCAACCACTCTCTCTTGTGTAACTGATTCTCCTTCTCTTCCTGATTCTTTAGCTGGTGCATTTACTGACTTGGTTGCTTTGTTATCTACATTTCATGAACCTACTACATATAATCAAGCTAGAACTAATCTAAAGTGGCAGGAGGCAATGCACAATGAGCTTGAAGCTCTTGAGAAGAACCATACTTGGGACATTACCACCTTGCCTGCAGGAAAGCAACCGGTTGGATGTAAGTGGGTTTACAAGATCAAATGTAATTCTGATGGATCAATTGAGCGTTATAAGGCTCGTCTTGTTGCAAAAGGTTTTACACAGGTTGAAGGTGAGGATTTTTCTGATGCTTTCTCTCCAGTCACAAAGGTGGTCACTATTCGATTGTTCATTGCTCTTGCTGCTCTTTATTCCTGGCCGGTTCATCAGGTGGATGTGAATAATGCATTCCTTCATGGTCATCTTTCTGATGAAATTTATATGTTGCCTCCACCTGGATATACTAGAGTTAAGGAAGGTGAAGTATGCCAATTGAAGAAGTCCCTCTATGGCCTAAAGCAAGCATCTCGGGAATGGAACACTGAGCTGACTTCCCGACTTCTGGAATATGGGTTTTTGCAGTCCCCACATGATTCCTGCTTGTTTATCTTACATTCTGATGATGCTCATGTTTTCCTCATTGTGTACGTTGATGATGTCTTGATTACAGGGTCAAGTCTTCCACTAATTGAGCAGATTAAATCTCATCTCCATTCCTTATTCACTATCAAAGACCTTGGAGCCGTGAAATATTTTCTTGGCATGGAGTTCAATCGTTCAGACAATGGTATATTCATCTCTCAGTCTAAGTACACAACTGATATTCTTAAAGATCTGAATATGTTGGATTGTTCCCCATCTTCTACTCCTTTGCCACCGGGGTTTCGGTTTTTGGCAGAGGATGACACTTCATCTCCGTTACTTGATGATCCTATGCAGTATAGACGTCTAGTTGGTCGTCTACTATATCTGAATTATACACGACCGGATATCACATATGCGGTTCAGCAGCTCAGTCAGTTTGTTCATTCTCCTCGACATTCTCATTGGCAAGCTGCTCTCCATGTTCTACGCTATCTTTCCACCTCTCCCTCACATGGTATTTTCTACTCATCCTCAAATAATCTTCAGCTTCGGGTTTATTCAGATTCGGATTGGGGGGCTTGCAAGACAACTCAAAGTCTTTGTCTGGGTTCTGTATCTATTTGGGTGACTGTATTCTTTCATGGAAGACGAAGAAACAACCTACAATTGCTTGCAGCACAGCCGAAGCGGAATATCGCGCCATGGCTGCTGCTGTACATGAGCTTCAGTGGATTACTTATCTTCTTCAGGATTTCAAGTGTCTTGTTCGCCTTCCTGTCCGGTTATTTTGTGATAATAAAGCAGCCATATCCATTACTGAAAATGCAGTCTTCCATGAACGCACAAAACATATCGAAATCGACTGCCATGTCGTCCACTAGGGATGTCAATTTAGCCCGGGACCGACGGGTTGGCCCGAATAACCCGAGCTAAACACCGGGTTAGGGTCAAAAAATTCTTAACCGATAAGAAAACGGGCTAAATGGTCCGGGCTAAACGGGTAGCGGGTTAAACGGGATGAACCCGCCGGGCTGCGGGTTGGCCCGACGGGCTAGTCCATTTTTTTAATATAGTTAAACTATTAAATTTTGGAAAAATAAGTATCAACTATTTTTATACTATAGAGTAATCTTATATTTAGATGGAAGTATTTCAATGAATTTTATGTCACATAAATGATAAACCTATATTTTTACCACTAAAAAATATTAAATTAAATAAATATAATATTTGAGAAATGATTGATTTCTTAAATATTAATTATTATTTTCAATAAGTTATATTCTTTGAGTTATTTAGATTTAGAAACTTATAAAATTATTTAGTAAAACTTTAACATCTTGTTAAATAAATACTTATGATAGTTTACTTTATGTTGTAACAAATTATTTAACATAATCGTGAGACCTCATCAAATTTTTTAGATATATAATACATTATATATATGTATATGTATATATATATATTGAAATATGATGTATATCATGCAATATTCTTTTGTAATTAATCTGCCTATGTGATTTATTTAATACGATATTATTGGAGTTGCATAATTAAATAATATGATTATTTAATTTATCTATTGTCTTAGTATATAATACAATATTTTATGTTAGTATTTAATTATAATAATAATTATATTATTTTATATATATATAATTAATTTTATTAATAATATAATAAATACTTAAGTTTAATAAAAAATTAAAAATTAAGAAAATGTAATTTTGTCAGCCCGACGGGCCAGCCCGAAAACCGAAGGGTTAGGGTTAGGGTTGAGAATTTTCAGCCCGATAAAAATTGCAGCCCGTTTAGCCCGAACCGTTTAACCCGCAAACCGATAGGGCTGACCCGAAACCCGGCGGGTTGGCCCGTTTGACATCCCTATCCACAACGCCTTCAAAGCTGGATTGATCATTCCTACGCATGTTTCATCTTCATCTCAACTTGCTGATGTGTTTACCAAGGCTGTACCCATTCATACATTTCATCACTTGCTATCCAAGCTGCATCTATGGGAAGTGCAGCTTGAGGGGGGATATTGAGGATATATCGAGTTGGCAACGCACATGAAAGGAACAACAACTAGCTTACGCACGTGCATGGTTGCATGCATGTATAACTAACTCTAAAATAGTTGTTGAAGATATTTTCAGTTTGTTAGTCAGTTAGATGGTGTCTTCTAGATTCTTCCTTTACAATGTATATATAGGGCACCATTGTATCTTTTAGCTTCTCTGAGAATATTTTACAAATGAATGAAGCTATACTTTGATATTCGAAACCCACATTTTCTTCTATCTTCACAGGTCGGCCTTGTGGGCGAGTTTCTTGGGCATTTCGGTGCAGATCTTGTGAAGAGTGTAACTGCATGACTCGCACTTGTACACCAAGCCTGAGGCTTGTTTCTTGCAGGCTGAGCATTTGGTTGTGTTCGGAGAAGAAGGAGAAGAAGTGATGGATTTTAGGTTTAGGAGATGAAGGTGGCTGAAGTGAGTGATTTCAGCTTCTGCTTCAATTTTTCCCATTTCTTTTGATGCTGTGAATTTTACTTCTGCTGATGATGATCACATATATGAAGAATGTTTGCTTTGGATCCTCAAGATTATGCGTCGGAGCGCCTGTCTGTTTATGAACTGATCTTTCCATCTGGGGTTAAACAACATTTTATGTGTCTGAGTTTTCCATGACAGAAAGAAACATTGATATTATCTGTTGAGTATTTTAAGGTTTTTGTTTCAGCTATAATGTATAACTACAAACAGATATGTTTACCTGTCATTATCTGCCTTCAACGTGCACAAAACGATAAGGTTTGAGAATTACCACTGATTGATGAATAGGTGTGAGCAACGGTCGGTTCGGTCTGAAAATCGAACTAAACTGCTAATATTCTACAAACCGAAACGCACCGAATATGCAGTTTCGGTTTGGTTTGGCGATTTTAACCAAATCAAACAAAATCAGTGGTTTTGGTTTCATTTTTGGTTTTAACCGAAATTTCCTACATATTTTTATAAAATACTCGAATTAAAACATATATTTTAATGTACTAGGTATTTTAATTTAGGTTTAATTTAGAGATTTAAAATAAAATAAGATTTTATAATTTAATTTCTATATATTTTAATTATATAAATAAATATAAAAAATTTATATAAAATACATGTTCGGTTCGGTCTAAAAATTGAACCGCATCAAACCGAAGCCTTAAAAATCGAACCGAACCGAAAACCAAAAACGCTAAAAAATTAAGATCGAACCGAAACAGACCGAAACTGCCAATTTGGTTCGGTTTGGTGGTTTTGGTTCGATTTTGCTCACACCTATTGATGAAGTGAGCCAACATTTAAACTCATCTGCAGTGAGCAATTGCACAATGTGAAAATTTTAATGATGATTGCCTGGCCTAACCATGAATTCTTGAATGTTTCTTGTTGGAAATCAAGCAAAATATGCCAAAAATAACAAAAACATATTTGTAAATTCTATTGATATAATCACTTCCAAAAATGAGTACATAACACTAAACATAGGAAGGCTGAGTTTCCAACTGTTTCTTTTCTATGAAAATTTCAAAACAGAAACTCAAGGATCAATGCTGCTTGCTGTGGCTATAGTCTCTTGATTGGCCTTTGCACATTTCAAATGAACATCAAACTCACACGGTCCACAACGGTAGAGCCAATGATTCGAACCTGGCCCTCCACACAAATCACACTTGAAAACCTTGTTTTCATAAGGTGGTTCATAGCAGAGATCGAGGGCGTGCTCATGACTCTTACACAACAAGGATGGAACCATAAACGCGCAAGCTGTCAGTGAGCACAGTGGTAGCAGAAGGCAGCACCAGAAGCACCGCAGGCATTGCACGCGAACTTTCCTTCTTCATAGGCAGGTGAGGCAAGCAGAGTTCGCCCGTGTTTTCTATCAGCGCCGTGATACAGTTTGTGAAGGCAGTAGTTGCAGGTTTCGCAAATGTAAGTCCATCCTGTGGCCTTTTTATTACATGCAGAGCATGTAATTATCTCTGTGGTTGGATTTCGGTATGAAATCAGCTTCAGAGAATGCTGGGTGCAAGTCAAGTCTATTTTGGCCTGAACTGATCAGTAGACTACCCTGAATGAGTCCTTTTCAATTCCTGAAATTAGTTATGTGGTATTTGTAATACTACTCATATTCATATGGTGTCGAATGATAGCCAACAATGAGCTTCAGTTTGATTTTACTTACTGCAGATATTCAAACGTGTTAAACAAAAGAAATTAACTTACACTACTTACCAACTTGGAACAAAAAAATACAATAGGAAAGATTTATCAAATGTATTTCCTACTGTTTCCAGATTTTAAAGCATGTTCCCTTCTCTCAGTTCATCTCTCCTCTATAAGGATGGAGGGAAGAACAAGCATCAATAAACTGATAACTCAGGCAAGGTGAAGGCCTCAGAATCTGATGGTTAAGAGTTTTTCATTCACAATCCACACATGTTGTTTAGGATTTCTTGCTGCATCAAACATTCTGCAGAAGCTTATTTTCCTACATCTGCTTGATTTTTATGACATCATCAAAACGAAGTTGGTTAGAAGTGTTTCATATTAACAATTTTTTATATACTTATGATGGACATTAGTTGCAAAACAAGAACAAGTCCAAAATCCACCAAAAAAAAAAAATAGATAGAGAAATTCAAAACAAACATTATCAAATGAAATGCGAAGCATTCTACATTGATCAGGAATGGTATTTAGAGACATATTGTAGAAACGCAACAACAACAACACATGCCAAAAACTCAAACAACCCAAAGCAGAAAATACTGACTGTTACTTAGGCAACAAATCCGAAGTAGAACCTGCAGAAGAGGTAGTAAAAGATTGATCAGTACTAGATCCACCACCAGAGAGTGTAGAACTACTAGTCGCAGTGGCTACTCGAGGTGTATGATTATTGTACACGGCCTTTAGCAATGGTGGAGGAAGGGTAGGCAGGGGAGCTTCGGAATTCAGAACTTGCTTAACTTGCACCATTGATGGACGCAGGCTGCTGTCTGGATGAGCACACCACAGCCCTACAACCATCAAACGCTCTATTCTACGTGTATCATATTCTGATGAGTCGAGTTTTGGATCAGCTGCATCGAGTAACTGTCCTTCTCCATAGAGGTTCCACAACCACTCCACCAAAACAACTTGATTGTTGCTAGATTTGTGATCAATGGGTCTTCTCCCACATGCTATTTCTAGCAACACAATACCAAAGCTATAGATATCAGTTTCTTTACTAGCCTTCCCGGTGACAGGATACTCAGGAGCCATGTAACCTATAGTCCCTGCAGGGTTGGTTGATTGCAGGTCTTTATCGTGATCAACGAGACGGGCTAACCCAAAATCACCGAGCTTGGCATTGAAGTTGTTATCAAGCATGACATTGCTGGATTTGATGTCCCTATGCACCACATATCGCCTCAACTCTTCGTGCAGATACAGCAGAGCTGATGCGAGTCCTTGCGCGATTCTGTATCTGGTTTCCCATGTCAGCACTGAGTTCACTTTGAAGAGATGGGAGTCCAAGCTCCCGTTGGGCAAGAACTCGTAGACGAGCAGCAGGTCTGATCTTTGATGGCACCATCCCATGAGTTCCACTAAGTTGATGTGCCTCAACTGGCTAATGATCTTCACTTCTGCTGCATACTCTTTCCGGCCTTGTTTGGATCCCTCCGACACTTTCTTTACAGCAATGTGGGTGTTTGTTGATCTCAAGTAGCCTTTGTAGACGCTGCCGAAACCCCCTTCTCCTAGCTTCCGATCCCCTGCAAAGTCATCCGTTGCAAGAACTAATTCGTTGTAAGTAAACTTCATAGGCCGGTTTCCCTTTTCGAATTCCTTATCCATAGCTGAGTCTGACAAATGCCGTTCCTCCTCCTCCTCCTCCTTCTTCTTCGGTAATAAAAAACAGAACGTATAAGCCGAAGCAATAACAATCGAGGGTATGCCAACACTCAATCCGATTATGAGCCCATTTTTGTTTTTAGGCTTTGGAGGAGATGGGTGTTGATTAGAACTAACATCAGTGGAAGGCTTTGGATCTTTCGCATCTGGGCTTGGACTTGGGTGCTGATCAGAACTGACATCAGTGGAAGAGAAATTCCAAGATCTAACAGTGTGTTTTTCGAATGAAGCTCCAGTTGCAGCTGAAAACCCGACGACGACATATTCCGGCAAGTAATCTCTAAGGTCGACCACGTAGATGAGGCTCTCTACTTGAGTTTTGCTATTATTTCTGCCGCTGAAATCGACCCTCAGAATCTTGGTAACGGAATCATATCTAATGTAGGCATCGTTTTGCCACCCCGCAGAGATGTTGTTGTGCCACGTGGCAGTCGCGACGGAGCTCACGTTGCCGAGGTCGATGCCGACGTGGGGGACCACTCTGCCGCCGTCGTAAGGCGGGTCGATGACAGGATTGGGAAACGTGTCGAACTCCACGGCCACGAATGCGTCCATCGGCGATGCCGATGCCATGGTGGTGGCATTGCCGAGGCCGAGGCCGCCGCCGTGTTTCCACGGCGCGATGCTGGAGCCTTCCGGAGCTAAGAAGAACGCGAGGCCGTCGGCGAAGTTGTAACTGCCGGATGAGTCGATGAGGAAGGAGAAATGAGTGGTGAAGTCGGCGAGTTTCTGGGATTCGCTGTTCCATAGATGAAGCGTTTCTGTGTAGGTGGCTCGACCGACTCTGCCGTTGAAGCTTTGGTCCTGCTCGTTGGTGGTGACTTGGATGCCTTGGTCGGTGATATAGGCGTCGCCGGTGAGGTTGAGGAGGCTGGCGTCGGATCTTTTGACGGGAGACATGTTGAAGGATAATGCCACTGCTGCAGGGATCAATGCAAGGAAGAGCAGGCATGAAATCGACATGGCTATGGCTATGGCTGCAGGGGTGGAGATGTTGATCATTTATTTAGAAGAAAATAAAAAAAATTTAAAAGAATTTTGATTGCATGATGCAGATCGAGGCATTTGAGATTCGCTGTCCCATTTTTCATGTTCCGTTATTTAAATTTTTAAAATTTATTTAATGTTTTCATATAATTTTAATTTAGTATAATTTGGATTAATTTTATTAGTACCCAATTAGGATATAGTATAATATTTTTTAGTAATTATTTTTCAGTTTTTAAGTAAAATTTGATTATTAAAATAGATTAGTACATAACTATAATATGTGTTCTAATAAAATTTTTATTTTTATTTTTAAAAATCAATTAGAGTATTTTGTGTTGCATTTGATTTTTGTTTTCGTATAAATATTAATTAAAATTAGTTTTCGATACAATAGGACATCATTGTGGGACAGAAGATTTGATCCGAAATTGAGGAAGACAGGGCATTGCCCCTCCCTTGCAACTTGCCATACCTTTGTTTTCTTTCTTTTATTTTGTCCCAACTTTCTATAGGTCGAAGCCCCGTTTCACCTTTCCACATAATAAATTAGACTCTCTCTCTCATTATTTAATCTTAGTTTTTAAAATTGACTTGAGTGAATAATATAATTCAAAATTGTGAATTTATATTTGAGATTTCTATTATCTTAAACAAATTTAGAATGATTACAAGTATTTTAGAGATAAATTAACTAATTTTGAGATTCCTATTATGATCTAATTAGGGATGGTTCGGTACGGTATACCGGACATTTTTCTCCATACCTTATACCTTACCGAAATTTACGGTATGAGGAAAACTCATACCGTTACCGTACCGATGTTTTCGGTATACCTTAGTTCGGTATACCGAATTTTCGGTATGATTTCGGTATAGTTTCGGTATGAGATAATTTATATACTATTACTTCGGCAAATCGAATTCGTTAAATGATTTCAATATGATTTTGACATGACATAATTTATATACCATTTATCTTATCATTATTTCAATATACCATTAACATACAAAATCGTTTTGATATATTTTGATTTTTATGATTTTTTCTATTGATATTTAATTAAGAAATATGTTTATATTAATAATATTGTTAGGTGAAAAGAGAAGATATGATTTCATTCTAAATTTATATGATTTTATTTTTAATTTATTATTTTAAAATAATAATAAAAATAAAAAATATTATTATATCTTCGGTACGGTATTCAGAGACATATTGTAGAAACGCAACAACAACTCCAAGTTTACATGAAAAACAAAAACACATTGATGCCAAAAACTCACAAACAAAACAACCCAAAGCACAAACCGCAATGCTTGAGGTAGTTACAGATAGATCAGTACTAAATCCACCGCCAGGGAGATGTAGTTGAACTACCGGTAGCAGTGGCTGCTCGAGGTATGATTAATGTACTCGGCCTTTAGTAATGCTGAAGGCAGGGTAGGCAGGGGAGCTTCAGAATTCAGAACTTGCATAACTTGCCTCATTGATGGACGCAGGCTGCTATCCGGATGAGCACACCACAGCCCTACTACCATCAAACGCTCTATTTTTCTCGCATCATTTTCTGACAACTCGATTTTTGGATCAGCTGCATCCAGTAACTGTCCATAGCCATAGAGGTTCCGCACCCACACCACCAATGTGACTTGATCTTGGGAAAATTTGTGATCAACTGCTCTTCTCCTACATGCTATTTCTAGCAACACAATACCAAAGCTATAGATGTCAGTTTCTTTACTAGCCTTTCCAGTGATGGGATACTCGGGAGCCATGTAACCTATTGTCCCTGCAGGGTTGGTTGATTGCAGGTCTTTATCATGATCAACGAGACGGGCTAATCCAAAATCACCGAGCTTGGCATTGAAGCTGTTATCAAGCATGACATTGCTGGATTTTATGTCCCTATGCACAACATATTGCTTCAAATCTTCATGCAGATACTGCAGAGCTGATGCTAGTCCTTGCGCAATTCTGTATCTGGTTTCCCATGTCAGCACTGAGTTCACTTTGAAGAGATGGGAATCTAGGCTCCCGTTTGGCATGAAATCGTAAACGAGCAGCAGCTCTGCTCTTTGATGGCACCATCCGAGAAGCTCAACTAAGTTGAAGTGCCTCAACTGGCTGATGATCTTCACTTCTGCTGCATACTCTTTCCGGCCTTGTTTGGATCCCTCCGACACTTTCTTGACTGCAATGTGGGTGTTTGTTGATCTCAAGTAGCCCTTGTAGACGCTTCCGATCCACTGCAAAGTCATTCGTTGCAAGAAGTAATTCGCTGTAAGTAAACTTTATAGGCCGATTTCCCTGTTGGAATTCCTTATCCATAGCTGAATCAGACAAATGAACTTCTTCTTCTTCCTCCTTCTTCTTCTTCTTCTTTGGTAATAAAAAGCAGACCGTATAAGCTGAAGCAAGAACAAGAACAAGCATGAAAACTGATATGCCAGAACTCAATCCAATGATAAGCCATGTCTTGTTGTTATGAGGCCTAGGATCTTTCACATCAGTGGAAGAGAAATTCCAAGATTTAACGGTGTTTTACTCGGAGGCAGATCCAGTTGCAGCAGAGAATCCGAAGATAACATATTCAGGAAAGTAATCTCTGAGGTCGACCACGTAGCTGAGGCTCTCTACTTGAGTTTTGCTATTATTTCTGCCGCTGAAATCGACACTCAGATTTTTTTGTGACAGAATCATATCTAATGCAGGCATCGTTTTGCCACCCCGCAGAGATGTTGTTGTGCCAATAGGTATAATACACCACGTGCGGCACCACCAAGCCGCTGCCGCTGTAAGGCGGGTCGATGCCAAGATTGGGACGCGTGTCGGCTACGAATGCACTCGTGGCCGAGGTGGTAGAGTTTGGACCGCCGAGGCCGAATTTCCACTGCTCGATGCTCGAGCTTTCTGGAGCTAAGAAGAAGGCGACGCCATCGGCGAAGTTGTCACTGCCGAATGAGTCTATGACGAAGGAGAAATGAGTGGTGAAGTCGGCGAGTTCCATAGATGGAACGTTTCTCGACCAATTCTGAAGTAGGAGCTTTGGTCTGTTGTCTTTGTAATCGAACAAGGAATGTGGAAGTAACTATCTTATTATCTTAGCTCAAAAAAAAAAAACAAAACCATATCAATCCTATTTATACACATACATGCATGTACGGCTAACCCTATTTTTCATGCACGTGTAAAAGCATAAAACGGAGATTAATAAAAGCGTGAGGAACGCTTATTACAAAAGAAAATAAAACATAAAATGCGAAATAGCCTTCAGCTCCCCTGCGTGGATAAACAACTCTCTCCACCTTCCTTCATGCACGATCAATCCTTCTCATCCTTTTCTCCTTCCTCCTGAAACTTAACACGCCAACATGGTCCCTCTCGTTGGTGGTGAGTTGAATGCCTTGGTCGGTCGCCGGGGAGGTTGAAGCGGTTGGAGTCGGATTTCTTGATGGGAGACATGGTGAATGATAGTGGGAGTGATGCAGGGATGAATGCGAGGAGGAGAGATGAAATGGAGAAGTGTGGTTTAGACATTGCCATGGCTTACGGCTATGACCGCAGTCACAAAAAATTAAAGAATATTCATGGAGTTGCGAGAGGGAAAACTTGACGATCGCTGCATTAATTTTTGGAAGAAAATATCATTTGCTGGCTGTAAGTGGCAATGATGTCCTCCCTTGCGTCCAGGTTTGTGATTTAACGGTACTAAACTGCCAAAATCAGTCGATGGTGGATGAAGAATTTGGCCCATCAGTTTGAGATTTTCAACCAATTTCCAGTTGCTCGGACTGACCAAGAGTCGTTCTGACATAAAGTTACAGAGTTAACATCTCGTGTCAGAAAAGGACGGAACAGGTCAGGTGCAGAAATTTTGGAAAAGCACCGTATGCTTTGCAGAAGAGAGATATCAGATTGGACAATATCTAGAATGTCTATAAACTGTTACTTTTTAAAAATCACTCCTACTTCGGCTATAAATAGACGAAGTGCTCACAGAGGAGAGGTTACCAAAACTATCAACAGAAAAATCCTATGAAATCGCTGTTACTCTCAGAAATCTCAAACTCAAGTTTTCTATTTTTCGAGGCTTTTCATAAGTTCACCGTGGGATATCTTTGGACACGTGATTCGTATCCTCTCAGCTCGAGTTATTTTCTTGGTGTTCTTACTTTTCAAATAGGAACACAACAGTTTTTGCTCATCTCCAAGCAAAAACTATGACGGGCGTCAAGCCACAAGTTCGACAGTTCCAGAAAGCTCCCAAGATCCAGAGGAGAAGGTTGCGTGGTGTCCCCACATCCTAAGTTTGCGAAGCTAGAAGGAAGAAGTCCTGGGTGAGTGAGCTAGTGGGCTGGTAGACACTGGCATTTACCAGTTAGCTATAGATCGTGATTTCTCTGTATTCCTATAGTGTTTAGTGATTTCCAGACTTTCGGTTCGAAGAGAAGACATAGGACTTTAGGATCCAAACCTCTATAAATCCTTTTGCACTCTACTGTTTTATTTATTTTCTACAATAATTTAAAACTCAACACATTATATGTGTTGAAGTATATCTGAAATTGAATCTAACCTCAAACTCGCTAAATAATAAGTTTTCAGAAACACAAACTGGTGAGCAATAACCAGTTTGTGACGTGTAATCCTGTTAAATATTATTTTCGTTGTGCATTAATTCTGATCTTGGGATCAACACAATGTATCTAGAATTTATGTCAAAATTTTCTATTAGGAAATTATAACCCAATCTTTGACAAATTAGAAGATTTACTACAAATTTTTTCATATTATAGAATTTAAATTTACTCTAATATTTACTTTTATTAGTTAAAAATACCATAAGTTTTGTATAATTTTTTTTTAATTTATCAAATATTGAAGTATAATTCCATAATTAAAAAAAAAACTTAAAATAGGATCCTCAAGATTAAACTTGTCAAACCTCAATGTTTTGATTTGGATCCTCAAGATCACGCATTAGAGCACGTGTCGTTTATGAACTGATCTTTTCTTGTGAAGCTAAACAGCATATCATGTGACTGAGTTTTCCATGATAGAAAGAGACATTGATGTTGTCTATGATTATTTTAAGCTTTTGTTTTCAGCTACATTGTATAAATACAAACAGATATGATTGTTTGCCTGTCATATTATCTGTCTTCAACGTGCACGAAACGTAAAGGTTTGAAAACTACCACTGCTTGATGAAGTGAACCAACATATGTATTCATCTGCAGTCAGCAATGCAAAGATTTTAATGAAAATTTCTTGTCCTAACCATGAATTCTTGAATGTTTCATGGTTTTTTTTAGCAGACCTAAGTTTGAATTTCCTTGTATGATGGTATCTATGTTGTAAGGATTAAAGCATAATAAGGCAACAACCAAATTTATTGAGACAATCATTTTCCAAAACGAGCATAAAACACCAAAACATAGGAAGGTTGAGCTTCATGATACTCAATTTGATAGGCTCGCGAGCCTTATCGAGCCCGAGCTTAAATCAAGCCCGAGTCGAACTTGGGTTCGAGCTAGGCTTACGAGCCTTATCGAGCTTAATATAATTAAAAAATTTATACCTAAATTAAATATTTATTTAAAAATAATATAATATTTTTATTAAAATACAAAATAATTAAAAATATCGAGCCCAGTCGAGCTTAGCGAGTTTGAGTCAAGCTCGAGCTTAGAATTTTCGAGTCGAGCTCAACTCGGCTCGTGATCACCCCTAGTATTGAGAGACATTGTAGAAACTCTACAACAACAACAGCACCACTAAATTGACAAGGGAAAAACACATTGATGCCAAAAAACTCACAAACTAAACTACACAAAGCAGAAACCACAGTTCACTTCCGACTATTACTTAGGCAACAAATCCGAAGTAGAGCCTGCAGAAGAGATAGTTAAAGATAGATCAGAACTGATTCCACCACCGGAAAGTATACTCGAACTACTAGTCGCGGTGGCCACTCGCGGTGCATGATTGTACATGACCTTAAGCAATGGTGGAGGAAGGCTAGGCAGGGGAGCTTCAGAATTCAGAACTTGCTTAACTTGCACCATTGATGGACGAAGGCTGCTATCTGGATGAGCACACCACAGCCCTACAACCATCAAACGCTCTATTTTACGCGTATCGTATTCTGATGAGTCGAGTTTTGGATCAGCTGCATCGAGCAACTGTCCTTCTCCGTAGAGGTTCCACAGCCACTCCACCAAAACAACTTGATTGTTGCTAGATTTGTGATCAATGGGTCTTCTCCCGCATGCTATTTCTAGCAGCACAATGCCAAAGCTATAGATATCAGTTTCTTTACTAGCCATCCCGGTGATGGGATACTCGGGAGCCATGTAACCTATTGTCCCTGCAGGGATGGTTGATTCAAGGTCTTTATCGTGGTCAACGAGACGGGCTAACCCGAAATCACCGAGCTTGGCATTGAAGTTGCTATCAAGCATGATATTGCTAGATTTGATGTCCCTATGCACCACATATTGCTTCAAATCTTGGTGTAGATACAGAAGAGCTGAAGCTAGGCCTTGTGCTATTCTGTATCTGATTTCCCATGTCAGCACTGAGTTCAGTTTGAAGAGATGGTGATCTAAGCTCCCGTTGGGCATGAACTCGTAGACGAGAAGAAGCTCTGCTCGTTGATGGCACCATCCGAGAAGCTCAACTAAGTTGATGTGCCTCAACTGGCTGATGATCTTCACTTCTGCTGCATACTCTTTTCGGCCTTGTTTGGATCCCTCCGACACTTTCTTTACTGCAATGTGGGTGTTTGTTGATCTCAAGTAGCCCTTGTAGACGCTTCCGAAACCACCTTCTCCTAGCTTCCGATCCACTGCAAAGTCATTCGTTGCAAGAACTAATTCGTTGTAAGTAAACTTTATAGGCCGGTTTCCATTTTCGAATTCCTTATCCATAGCTGAATCAGACAAATTCAACTCCTCCTCCTCGTCCTCCTCCGCCTTCTTCTTTGGTAATAAAAAGCAGAACGTGTAAGCTGAAGCAAGAACAAGCAAGAGAACTGATATGCCAGAACTCAATCCGATGATAAGCCATTTCTTGTTGTTACGAGGCTTAGGATCTTTCACATCAGTGGAAGAGAAATTCCAAGATTTAAGGGTGTGTTTCTCGAAGGAAGCTCCAGTTGCAGCAGAGAATCCGAAGATAACATGTTCAGGCAAGTAATCTCTGAGGTCGACCACGTAGCTGAGGCTCTCTAGTTGAGTTTTGTTATTATAAGTGCCGCTGAAATCGACCCTCAGAATCTTGGTAACAGAATCATATCTAATGTAGGCGTCGTTGTGCCACCCCGCCGAGATGTTGTTGTGCCACATGGTATAATTGACGGAGCTCACGTTGCCGAGGTCGATGCCGACGTGGGGGACCACTCTGCCGGCGTCGTAAGGCGGGTCGATCTGAGGATTGGGAAACGTGTCGAACTCCACGGCGACGAATGCGTCCATTGGCGATGCCATGGTGGTGGCGTTGCCGAGGCCGAGGCCGCCGCCGTATTTCCACGGCGCGATGCTGGAGCCTACCGGAGCTAAGAAGAATGCGAGGCCGTCGGCGAAGTCGTAGCTGCCGGATGAGTCGATGACGAAGGAGAAATGAGTGGTGAAGTCGGCGAGTTTCTGCGATTCGTCGTTGTTCCATAGGTGAAGCGTTTCTCTGTGGGTGGCTCGACCGACTCTGCCGTTGAAGCTTTCGCCCTTCTCGTTGGTGGTGACTTGGATGCCTTGGTCGGTGATATAGGCGTCGCCGGTGAGGTTGAGGAAGCTGGCGTCGGATCTTTTGATGGGAGACATGTTGAAGGATAATGCCACTGCTGCTGCAGGGAACAATGCAAGGAAGAGCAGACATGAAATGGTCATGGACATGGCTATGGTTATGGCTGCAGGGATGGAGATGTTGATCATTTATTTACAACAACAAAAAAAAAAATTTAAAAGAATTTCATGTTCCACTTTAAAAATTATTAAATTTTTTAATGTTTTATTATAATTTTAATTTAGTATATTATTTTAATAATTCTACCGTATGATTCACCCCACCCAATTAGAAAATATATTATTTTTAAATTTTTAACTAAAATTTAATTATTAAAATATACTCTCTCCGTCCCATACGAATTGTTTCTCTTTCATTTTTCGTCCGTCCCACACGAATTGTCCTCTTACCTAAAATGGAAAGTAATACACACTCACTAATAAAATATTAATTTTATCTATCTCTGCCACATTGGTTATTGTGTCGAATCCCATGGGACAATTTCCATGGGACGGAGGGAGTATTAATTCATAACTACTAGGGCTGTAAATGAGTCAAACTGTTCGTGAGCTACTCGGATCTTGACTCGATAAAAGCGCCTTCGAGCTCGTTTAGAAAAGTTCGTTTATTAAACGAACCAAACTTTAGCATCATAGTATTCTACTCGTGAGCAAACTCGTTAGCTAAAATTAGTAAGAAATATAAAATAATTAATTTTATAAAAATAATATCTTTGATGAATTAAGAGTAACAATAATGACAAGTCTTTCTAATAATGAGAAAATTTAGAATTTGAGCATGAATATGATATTAATTTAGAAATAAATAAGTTTTTCTTTCAAAATTATAATGGATATTTTAAATATATTCCAAATTTAGAAAGTTTGTTTATGCTCGATTAAGGCTCATTAAAGTTCGTGAACTCAAAATGTTAGACAAAAAAGCTCGAAGCTCGAATCGATACTAAATGAGTCAAATTTGAGCACAATACTACTAGGCTCGACTCAGTTCGATTACACCCCTAATAACTACAATATATGTTCTTATAAATTTTTAATTTTTATTTTTAAAAATCAATTAGAGTATTTTTGTGTCACACTTGACTTTTATTTTCATAAAAATATTAATTAAAATTAGTATTCGAAACAATAGGAAATCATTGTGGGACACAAGATTTAATCCGAAATTAAGGAAAACAGGTCATTGCCCCCCTCCCTTGCAACTTGCTATATCTTTGTTTTCTTTCTTTTATTTTTTCCCAACTTTCTATAGGTCGAAGCCCAGTTTCACATTTACACGTAATAAATAATGAAGATAAAATAAAAATAATAGTTTACGTTTATTTTCATCTTTTTTATATATTTTGCATTTTATAAATTAAAAGTACCCCAAATCTTCATTCTTAATAATTTAATAATATCCTGAAAAATAATCCTTACTATTTTTATATATATTATGAAAATAATTATTTAGCAAACTATGTGAACTTCACCAACCTCTATTTATGTGGGGAAGAGCAAAATTATTAAGAAAGACTCGTAGAGACCAAGAAAAAGACGACTTAATTCAGGATTATTTATTGGGATTCAACAACTCTTTTGGTTTGTTTCATAACTAATTAATTTTAAATTGTATCCACTACTCTTTGAGGCGTCATTACGTTAATCACTAGTTGTTTAATAAATCATTGTTGCCTTCTTAATTATAATAAAAAAATAGAAATAGATCTAAACTATAAAATACTTGTACACCCTGTCTAATTATTAGTGCAAAATATAAATTAATAATTTTAAAATTAGCTGAACTCAATCAAATTTAATTTTAAAAGCTAGTGGATCTAGTTGATCTTAATAGTCCGAAAAGTGTAATATGTACATATTCTTGGAGGGGTAAATTAATTCTTTTTCTAATACTTCATAGTTTTGATTTATTTTTAATGTTTTATTATTATATTGTGTATTTTTAATTGTATCATGTTGTGTTTAATTTAATGTTTATATTTCAATTAATTAATTAGGTCGAGTAGGGGTGGTCATCCGGAACGGGAACCGCCCCTGAACTGGCTCGGCGGTTCAGGGTTCAAGCTCTCAATTCTTGTCTCAATTACTCACTTTCTCTCTAGCTATTATACATTTATAATCTTTCAAGTTTCAATATCGAAGTTTCTTTTTTATAAAAATTTTTAAAATTAAAAATATAATCGGTGTTTCACTTCTCTCATCGAATTTGTTGTATATCATTAAAAAAAATAAGTTATAGAGTTGTATAATATTTAATTTTCAAATTTTTGTTTTGAAAACTTGCTCTAGTAAATAGCAAGAACAGCTCACTTGCTCGATTTGTGGTGTTGGGTATTATAGTTGTGAGCAATTGCTATTGAGAGGGCTCGATGTGGTTTCAGTTTAGTATTTTGGTCAAGGTTGAGAAAAACACTAGATCCGGATAAGGCTTTTAAGGATGAAGAACCTGACAAGAAAAAGAAGATGCTCATCAAGGCAAGGAGCATCATCATCTTGAGTTTGGATGATAAGGTGCTGAGGGAAGTTTCCAAGAGAGGATGCACCTGACAAGGTATATATATGGAAGAAACTGGAGCGTCTTAACATGACCAAATCGATTGTATATGAAACAAAGACTACATACACACTTTTAGATTTGCAGAAGATAAAGATGTATTGGACCAGCTTGATTAGTTTAACAAGGTCCTTGAGAATATAGATGTGAAGATTGAAGATGGGGACAAGACACTGCATCTTTTGAATGCCCTACCGAGATCCTATTCAAATATAAAGGATGCTATGATTTATGGTCGTGCTGGCAAGATTACACTTGAAGAACATCAAGGGAAAAGAAATAGAGAAATTATATATCAAATCATGCTATGACTGGAGTTGGGCTTCTGGTGAAGAAAGGTTACTCAAACAAGTTCAAGAAGCCCTCATTTCCAAATAAACTCAGAGACTCTGGTTACTTCAAAGTAAAAGCCTTCATCTAGTCAGTTTGACTCAAGAAATGTTCAAAATCAAGGAGATCAGAGATGCTGTCATTATTGTAAGAAATCTATCTGGGCATTATATCAGGGAATGCCCAGTTCGGAAACAAAAGAACACTTATAACCAATCAACAAATAGTGTTAAAGCTGTTCAGGAAAGTTTGGATGAGGTGCTTAATGTGACTGATGGATGGTTGGATTCTAGATTCTGGTTTTACATGAGCCCAGATTCTCTGACATCAAGATTATGTATGGTGGAACTGTTATGCTAGGAAATAATCAAGTTTATAAAATTGTCACATATCAGCTGGCCAAAGAAAACAGCTTGTTTGTCCCATTGGGATGTAGAGATTCTCTTCAATGTCAAAATCTATCGGAGATTTCAATTGCAGGATTCAAGAGTTCGTTAACTTCATCCAAGTACTGCATTATATTCTTGATTTTTGAGGGGGGAAAAAAAAAAATTTTAAAAAAAACTCAAGGCCATCAAAGCTGCAGGCCTAATCCAGATGGCTACATTTTTTGGCTAATTGGACTGAATCAGCCAATGCAAGTCATGTCCCAGAACTGATCAGTGATCCGAGGCCCCCCGACGACTGTTATTCGGGCCCTGATAAAGAGCCTCCGTAACCAGAAGACTACTCTGAATGAGTCCTTTTCAGTTCATATGATATTAGATGATTGAAAATTTATAAACAAAACAACTTAACTTACACTACTTACCAACTTTGAACAAAGAATATAATAGGATATATATAAAAATGTATTTCCTACTGTTTTCATCTCTCCTCTATTAGGCTTCCAGCAGCTTAGGGTATATGAAAGTATCAGAAACACATCAGAAATCTCGACGTAAATGGACGTGTCATATTCATCTGTAGATCTCTTAAAGATTGTAACCAATCAAAAAATATAGACAAATAGTACTTACATCACTACAACAAAAATATTGAACATCAACACTAAAAAGATAAAAATTTTCATTGAAAAGTGTTGTCGTAAACTAAAAAAGTGTTGTTGGAAATAAAAGTGTTGTATTTTAATAGAAAAAAAAAACGCTAAAAGACAACAGTTCTACACTAGTGTTGTTATTTACTTGTTGTCTATTAACGAAAAGACAATTGTTTACAATAATGTTGTTGTTTACGTGTTGTCTATTATAAAAAAGACAATAGTTTTACACTAATGTTGTTGTTTACGTGTTGTCGATTAGGAAATACAACAATTTTACTCTATTGTTGTTCTTTACGTGTTGTCTATTTTAAAAAGACAACAATTTGATTTGTGTGTTGTTAATCTATATTTTTTTTAGCTATTCTTATTTAATTGATAAAAATACTCGGTAATGTTTGTACTTAGTTTTTATTTTTGTAAAAATAATAACTAAATTGAAGATATAAGATAATTAAATACAAAATAGAACACCATTCTAGAGTAGGAGATTTTGTCAATATTATTAGCTACTACAATAATAATAGTGCGTTGTGGTAAAATTATTCTGTCAGTAACCAAAAGATGATGGGTTTGAAATACCTTTGAAACGTGTGTGTGAGTATGTGAATTTCAAATTTATAACTCAGAGAAATTAAATATAATAAACTGATTATTCAAAGAAATACATGAAGTGTTAAAAAAACACCTCGATTTTTAGATTAATTGTAAAATATGAAATGAGAAAACAAACATGTATTAATTTATTTGGGTTGGATTAAAGATACATAAATAATTATAATATTAAATTATATAAAAAATATAATTTGTGTAAGTAGCATAGATGGTAGAGCTCTGATCATCTCATGTGACATGCGTAGAGATACGAAGATCAATAATACTCTACATCTCCATTTTAATTTTATTCATGTTGGAGAAAAGACAACGGTTTTAAGGTGCAAAAAAATCTGGAAATCGATACGATATTAACCGAGTCGAGCTCGAGCTTCATGTCTCGACTCGATAAATTCGCGAGCTTTATTCGAACTACAGTCACTAGCCTTATCGTGTTTAATATAATTTAATTATTTTATTTTTAAATTTATTATTTAATTATAAATAGTTAAAATTTATTTATTATATTGATCTCGAGCCTCAAGTTTTTTAGTCAAGCTCGAGCGTGACCATACTCAACTCATGATCAACCCTATCGATGATATTTATGTTGTAAGTGTTATTGATCAATCAATGTCAGAATTCCGATCACTACAAAAAAATTGCAAATTTGCGACGGATTTGCGACCAAAAAAAAGAAGTGGTCGTAATTTAGCGACGGATTAACAACGGAATTGCGACGGAATAGAATTTTAAATTTAGCGACCGAATTGCGACCAAAACATTGGTTGCTAAATTTTGCGACCAAAAATTTGGTCGCGAATCTGTCGCTAAGTTCTTTCTTTTTTTATTTTTATATTTTTTAGTGCAAATGATGTTTGAAATTATTGTTTGGTTCAGTGGTAACGCGCCCATCCGCGTGCGGGAGGTCCTAAGTTCGAACCTCCTTGAATGCAGGGCACAAAATTTAAGTAAAAAAATTGCGCGGATTTGCGACCAAAATGTTTAGTCGCAAAATTTTGCGACCAAAAATTTGGTTGCAAATCTGTTGCGAAAATTTGCGACGGATAAAATTTTTGGTCGCAAATTTTTTTGCAACCAAGGTTTTTGCGACCAAGATTTTTGGTCGCAAATCCGTCGCAAAATAGCAGTTAGCAACGGATTCGCAACCAATTTTGTGGTCGCAAAATAATAAATTTTTGGTAGTGGATGGATACAAGCCAAAAATGAAGGAGTCAAAGGCTTAGGCCCAATGACAAATAAAGGACCAAATAGTCCTTCGACCGAGAAGGGGGGCGAACAAGGAAAAAGCTAACATTCCCTTAACCGAGAGCAATCAACAAGCTTTGAAGGGAAAATATACACGAAGGACCTAGTGACAGACGAAGGACCTACATCCAAAGAAAGGAGGAATCGGAAGGACCTTTGCTCGAGTCTTATATGCCGCGAGGAACCAAGGCAAGAAGAGGCTCTCGAAGGAGGTACTTCGAGTTGCTAACGAATGGCCTCGTCCTTGGGTAGACAAAGAGCTCTATTTAGTTATATGTCGCTATCAAATTCTTCGAGTTTTGGGATTTTTCTGTAACTAATTTTAAAATTCCCGAAATTAGCCTTTTATTTTCGCTGATTTGCTTGTTAATTAGATTCTTTTTTTACTTGTATAAATAAGGGGTAACAGTACTTTAATAAAGGACTTTGTACTTACTGCAAACTTTAACATTTCTTCGATTTACTTTTTTTTGTCTCTATCTTAGGCGTTGTGTTTTCACACACTTTTTGAGCCAAAACAATAAAGAAGGATTAAAGCATAATAAGGCAATAACCAAAAACAGATTAGCCAATTTATTGAGATGATCATCTTCCAAAATGAGTACAAAACACTAAAACATAGGAAGGTTGAGTTTCAAATCCCATTTTTAATAAATTTTGTAATTTTAAATACGATAGATAATTTTAAATTCATTTTATTCTATATTTTATTAATAATTATAACAATTACTTAATTAAAATCGGGGCACAAAAATTTTCTTTGCACTGGCCTCAAAATTTACAAGGCCGACCCTAATTATATGGAAATTACATCATGAAAAAAATGAAGAGGAGAACCCGTTAAGCTAGCTTATAAAATTTTCTCATCTCTGATTATGTGCATGCCCAAAGAGAACAGCTTGTTTGTCCCATTGGGCTGTTGAAATTTCTGTTAATGCAAAATCTATAGGAGAGTTCAATAGCAGGATTTAGAAGCTCGAATTCTCTATTGGTCATAGGTAGAGTGCTTTCATCACTGCACCCCGAACAAGGGACATAACATGGAGGTTTTTTTCTTGAATAAAAGAGAGAAGACAAATAAACATTGGCAAAAACTTGCGTTAGGCACGCCTAAACGGTTTAGGCGGGTTTATCTTACCCAAATGGGTTCATCCATCCCAAATAAGATTTATTAATCCCAATTATGGTATATTAAATGGGTTTGGGTTAGGTTAATGGATAAAACTCGCCTAAACCATTTAGGCGTGCCTAACCTGAGACCTTCCCATAAACATTTGTCTATCCCCGGATCATCTTATATTCATGTTTGGATCTTTGCATATATGTATTATAATTACTCTCACATTTAGAAGTCCTATTGCATGCTTCATATAGGCCGATTAATGCTTTAGTAGAATTCAAAGTAACAACATATTAATTCACATAAAAGCACCAAAATAAACATAATATTTTATAAATTATGTTGGGGATAAACACCAATGTGGAGATAACAAAGACAACCAAACCAACAATATCTTGTGTGCAAAATGAGATAACCAATCAACCAAGCCAATCAAGCACCAATGCAGGGAAATAAATGTTAAAGCAATAAAGAGGACACCGCTATTTTTAACGTGGAAAACCCTTCAAGACGAAGGTAAAAACCACGGGGTAGAAGCCACCTCAACAAATCTCCACTATCACAATAATAATGGGTACACAATATTCTCCCTAGTAATCCACACTAGAGGTTCACCAATAACATCAACAATATCTCAAGATATCAACCTATCTTGGCTAACAATAATACCTCATCATCCAATTGATGGATTCACAATAAAACCATCTAGATCACAATCTAGGTTAACCAAATAAAATGGAGGCATAATAAGAAAGGTATCACCAATGGAGAAACAAGGTTGTGAAGATCAAGGCCAAGACCTCTTCTCTCTTCCTTCTCTTCTTCTTTCTTTTCTCTCTATTTCTTGCGAAAGCAGCAGCTCTGCTCTTTCTCCTCTCTGAACAATGCGCAACAGCTCTCACTCTGAAAGTTGCGCACAACAACTCTGCTTCTCTCACTTCTCCTTAGTTAAAGACTTGGTAAACATATCTGCTGTATTCTCACTTGTGCGGATCTTCTCTAAACTCAACTGCTTCTTCTCAAGCTCGTCACGAATCCAATGATATCTGACATCAATATGCTTGGATCTAGAATGGAATGTTGAGTTCTTAGAGAGATAGATAGCACTTTGACTGTCGCTGTAGACAATCAGCTTCTCCTGCTCAAG
>JAPKLW010003193.1:23242-48232 GCA_026898455.1 Plectranthus barbatus | reverse complement strand
TATATATATATATATATATAGAGGAGGGATCATGTAAAAAAAAATCCCCCTGTAAGAAAAAAGAATGAATTATGTCCATCAGATCTAAAAAAATCAATGGTTGATATTTAATCAAGCAACAATTAAAACGCAATCAAGCAACAAAATAATCAAGCAACAACTAAAGCACAATCAAGTAACATTGTAATCAAGCAACGACTTGAATGCAATCAAGCAATGTCGTGAATGCAATCAAGCATCTTTCTCACATTCTCACGTTAAGATCTTTCTCACTGGATCCGCTCCCTATATATATATATATATATATATATATATATAGGGTAATCATCAGGTGTGAGAATAGAAGTTACTATGAGAAATAAGAATAGATCTCGCGCGTCCATCTCATCAAATCGACGAACAGGATTCATTCTCAGCAAATTGAAAAACGCGACATTTTTGCCCCAATATCCTGCAGTTTTAGCCTTTAAAGGCTAAAACTGTAAAAATACTCAAACACAAACAGCAATCTGCATTTTAAGCCCGATTTACTTCATTTTTAGCCCGATTTACTTCATTTTTACATAAATACGAATTAAAAAAAATTAAACATCTTCTTAAAAGCAGCAACACGAGCGTAGTCTCTATAAAACTTAATACCAACATCAACAGTTCCAAAAACTATGCCCTTAAAATGCTTCATCACATCAACACTCTTTGGAATAAATGAACCAGTAAGATACAAAAATGCACAAAGTTAACACTAAAGATGCACAATATAATAGTAAAAATGAACGTCGATCTGAATAAAATAATTTTTTTAAACGATATTCATGCACAATTAACAAAGTCGAGACCGAACACGAATGTGAAATCCAGAAACAAAGAAAAAAAATTTGATCGACAGAAGAAATATAAATCAAATCGAATGAAGAAGGAAGAATAAATCAAATCGCGCGAAGAAAGGAATAAAAAATCTGATGAGATACTATTTCAGATTTTAAAAAAGCTAAAATTACAAAAATAACCTTAATTTTGCAAAACTGCAGGATAATCGAGGAAAACTGCACACGGAGTGAAATAGATCATGAGCGTTGAAATCACAAAATCAAAGACCGAGATTTATTCTCATTTCTCATACTAAAAACTATTCTCATATGATCTCTACTATCTATCTATCTATATATATATATATATATGTATAGAGTTGCGTTCAAATCTGAACTATATGTCCTGAATGAACAATGACCATATATCCAGCCATTCATCTTAAATTTTGGACGCTCTATAATGTGTCACGTGTCATTTTTTAATTAATTTTATATTAAGTAGAGGGTTATATTGGTAACACAAATTTATATAAAGCTGTAAGTTATGGAAATCCCTATATTCATGCGATTTACATGTTTTGAATATCTTTTTATTTTTGGTGTCTATATAATATATAATCAATACATAATAAAAGTCCAAAATTATTATCATCCCCCCCACCAGCGCCTCCATCGCCATGTTCGCTCGTCTAAAATTTTATTTTCATCCACCCCCAGCGCCGCCGCCCATATTCACTCGGAGCAAACACAGATGCAAAATGAAGTTAACATCGAAAGAATTAATCCAACAGTCATCGCAGAAAGATTCTCAGAGTAAATACCCGATGCTTTTCAGAACCATTTGTTTTGATTCATCACATATATGATATATCCAGAGTAGAGAATTCGACCTTAGCCTGATTCTCAGGACTCACGTTGAATGGATTTCCTTGGCCTTTTCTTAATGGTATATGTTGATATGCTTTTCTCTTTTTCTCTCTTTCTCTCTCTATGTTCAAGGGTGTGGTGGGGTTAGTGACTTGCATTAGTTTTGGATTCGAACTTTTTACTTTCAAGATTTTTGATGATTTTAAGGGGAGGAGCTAGGCTTGATTTGTGCCCTTTCAATTCAATTACTTATCCCAGTCTACAGAATTTGCTGATTGCTGATTAGAGTTGTTTTTGTTTTCCCCCTTCAATATCTGAATTTGCGATTATGGAAACCACGTTTGCTCCACCAGCGCAGTCAACATTGAACACAACGTGTTCGAAGAAAAGACTCTATCACTGACCTTGCAATTTGATTCAGAAAAAAAATCCCTTTACTTTCGACTGTTTGCTTGTTGCATGGATCTGACAATAGCCAATCAAGGTGGCGGCACTGCGGTGCAACGTGAGTACAGAAAGGGGAACTGGAACCTCCAAGAAACGTTGGTGGATGTAAGGCACACAGATGATCGATTCGGCTGTCACTTGGTGGATCGCCTTTACGAGCAGATTTCATTATTTTTGTGTCATATGCGATTACCATTGTTATTTTAGATGAGTGTCATTATTTTTGAATAAATGTATCATTGTTCGAATTCCTGTTTAATGGATTGATAATTATTTATTTATTTTCTACATTGTGTGAACTCAGTTAATATGTAGCATTGTACGCTGTTTATTTTATCATTGTTACCTGTATTAAATATCATTTTAATCTTAATTGATTTATAATACACCCTTAAGATCATTGTTATCTTTATTCAATATCATTGTACGCATAATTCAAATTGTTTATACATTTAACGATAATATATTAGTGAAAGTTGACATAATAACCTTACAATGACACACAAAGCCATAATCAATGACACACAAAGCCATAAACAATGATAACGATTAACTTAAGATTATGGAATAAATCATGGTGCATTTTCTCTTTCCAATTTATATGATAATAATGGAAAAAATCGAGGGGGCATTTGATTTGGTAACTGAATTCGAAAAATCAGCATGTAGATTTAATTTCATTTCAATTTTTCCCATTTTAGGACTAATTTGCCCTTTCAATGATAGAAGAAGCTAGCAACAATGATGATAACTCTCTTAAAGAGTTATTATTTTGTGTTGAACTTAGTTAATTATGTCTTAGAATAGTCTTGTTTTATAGGATAAATGGTATAATATAGGTTATTTGGTTAGTCTATTAAATTTAGGTATATTATGAAGTATTGTGTTAATTACGAGTTTTTGCGAAAAGAATTGTTTGAATAGTATCACAGGTCTCATTATGCTGGAGCATGACAAGAGCAAGAAGGATTGATATGATGTCGCAGCATAGGAGCAGCATGGCCAGAACTCTAATGAGGAATATCCGGGACCACAACAGACATGATCTCAGCCCTTTTCAGATCCTGTCCCAAAAGTAGGACACGTGTCACCCAGGAGAACTGTCAGAACTGGGAGGCAGATTGAGGAGCCACGTGTAAGGCTTGGATGAAGCTGAAGGGAGACATGAGAGATATTTTCAGAAAAGAGGGACAGGACAGAGAACAACAACATTGAAAGAATACGGGTTTGAGAAAGGAGATCAACGTAGAAGTTTGAGAAGGGAGACGAGGAGTTCGTGAGAGCCAAAGTGGATGCAGCAACAAATCTGAATAGTTTATTTTGCAAACTTATTTAATAGTCCTACGTAGTTGATGATCAGAAACATGAACTTGAATGTTATTTGCTATTTATCTTTTGTAAGCATGAGCTAAACCTTTTAAGCTCGGGTTATTGACTGGTTTTTCTTCTTGAATATATGTTGAAGCTGTTCTAGTATTAAATATGGTGTTTGATCTTGATTCTGGTATGTTTGTCTATCTAAACACGACAGTGGCAGGTAGAGATCTCGCCTAGTGAGACCAAGAGGAGATCTAGGATTAGGGAATCGTGGTCAATCTTGATCTCTAGTGTAGATATACATGGATTTTGAGACTTGCAAGAACCCCTGTTCTGAAATTACTTGTTTGAAGGCAAAATCTATCATAGACATATGAAGGTTAGCAAGAAAACATAGATCTAGCGCTATGACAATAGTCTAGACAGAAAAGAGTGTGGTTGCAAGAACCAGAGTTGATGCTTGAACAATGCTGCAGCATATAGAAGAGTAGATAAACAAAAGGTCAATAACCCGAGTGCATATTATATTTGATTTAAAACCATAGTCTACTAGTTTATGATTATTTTGTGGGAAGAAATAGTATAATTGTTTTAGCACTGTTTGGTTTTATTTTATATGCTTTCTTGTTATTTTAGTTTGGAGAAATCACAAAACACCATTAATTTACAAGCAATAGAATGGGCACGATTCACTTTCACTCCCTTGGGTACGATATCTGAACTTAGATCTGTATTACTTGTTTAGACATACGTGCACTTGCGTATAATTTTAATAGCTACTAGCACAACAAGAAGTTTTTGGCGCCGTTGCCGGGGAGTGATTGATATTGAGTCTGTATGCTATTTTATTGTTTGAATTTGCATGCACAGTTGGTTGACTGAAGTTGTAGGAAACTAATCATTTTCTGTAATTGTAGGGAATGCTAGCGGTGTATGAGTGAGGAGACAATCAGAGAAATATTTCTATTTGATCCAGAGATAGAGAGAACTTTTAGAAAGAACAGAAGAAAGCAAAAAGCTAGAAAGATGGCTGATAGAATTCCTGAGCCGGAAGTTGACTTGGAAAATTCGGTTGATGAAAGAGATAAGATAATCAGAACTTATACAGAACTTATACACGGAGGCTTTGGTCGAAAGGAAGCCGATTGAACATCCTGTCGGTCGACAGGATACGTGTTGATTGACACAGCTATTGTCGAAGAGGACATGTCGATCACTTCTGTCAATCGACAAGAGGTGTGTCGATCGATAGGAGTTAGACAGAAGGGGCATATCGAGCTACTCTTGTCGATCGACAGGGGTCATGTCGACAAGGGTTGTGTCTACCGACACAGATCCCTGTCGGTCGACACAGAGCTTCTTTCTTTGGAAAACTTAACCTCTTATCCTGATCTTAGTTCCTTTCTAGATTCGATTTATTATGATTCAGTTATTGTTGTCCTAGATCATCCGTTCTGACTTGGGTATCCCTTATTGATTGTAGGAAACTGAGTTAGAAGGACAAGCTCATACTAGCGGAAAGACATCTAGCCTATAAACCAATTATCAGGTGGGAAACTATTTCAGTATAAAATCAAATGCGTGGTTTTTCCTTTCCAAAATGTGTAAACTGCTTTGTTTTAAATTGAGAATTGCTATGCATGTTTTTGTGCTATTATATATGTCCTCTGTTGAATGCTAACAACAGAGAGTTATTAATAAGACAAGAACCATGTACTACTTGTGCATGCGCTACTCTTATTAACTGTGAAGGTTTGCTACCTTATTATGCAAGTTGGGTGAAATGGTAGTGACCGTAAACCCTGGAAAGAATTGTGATGGGTGAAATGGTAGTGACCTTAAACCCTGTGAGAAAGTAAATGATTATAAATACGATCAGATCTCGAAGTGTGTTCCGAGATTAGTGCACTTAGATGATAGTGAGTTGAATGTTAAATCATTCCTAACTAATCATCGTAACTTGGAAGTGGGCCAGCTTCCAGTTACAAAAATGCTAGCAGATATAATAACATATTCACAAAATAAAATGTTTTAGATAGCACGATTCCTTTCAACCAAACCCCGTGTCTATCTGTGTGAGTTGCATAGCATATCTCCTATATAATGTATATTTTCGGGCATGTTTCTCATTGGCTACATTAATACTCAGTCCCTCGTATTATTTCTAAAATACGCAGGTTGAGCGGCATGGATGGCGAGCAGGGGTGTAAACAGAGCAGCTGACTTTTGTAAACATATAGATCCTGAGATATGCATCTCCATATGCATGTCTCCGCCACGCATCACACACGCTGCTACACTCTCTGATTTTTCCTTCCCAGTTCTGAATACTGTTTAAATACTTTTAATTAAACGTATGACTCGAAGTACGATTTACTTTATTCTGAATCTCTTTTTGTTACTTAAATCTTCCGCTTGTTTACTTACTTGAGTAAAAGAAATGTTTGGCAAAACCTGAAACATCAATGTGACGCGACCCCAAATTGGGAAGGTCAGTTGGGGGCGTTACAATCATCATTCATCATTATATTTGCACTTGTTATTATATAGTAATAACATATGCATTATAATGAAGGTAATATAATTTTTCTCTAAAATAAAAGTAATATTATATATAATAGAGGAAGTAATGTCATATAATGATAGTAATATTGTTCTAAAATAAAAGTAATACCATATTATAATGCAGGAAGATGTTTGTTAGGTATATAATGAATGTTAGGTATATAATGCATGTTTCCTAGGTATATAATGCATGTTTCTTATGCATATAATGCATGTTTGTTAGATATATAATGCATGTCGAGATAAAATACGCAAATAGAATCTTTAATAAGTACAAAATGACAAAAATACCCTATAATGCAGGTTTTTTGAGATAAAATGACCGAAAATTTTAGTAAAATCCTGAGCGTTCATTCATCAAAATCAATGGCGAGGATTGGTTCTTATTTCTTATGGTAAGAGTGGTTCTCACTGGATCGCATCCCTATATATATATATATATATATATATAGGGGAGTGATCATATGAGAACTCCCCTTACCATGTGAAAATAAGAACTAATCTCGGCCATCCAATTGGTGATCCAACGCTCAAGATTAAATAAATCTCGTATGCATTATAGTATAGTAAAACATGCATTAAAGGGTAATTTTGTATTATTTTTTCTCTCTCCTCTAAAATCATCCTAAATCTTTAAATGATCATATCTTCTTCGATTTAGATTATTTTTTAATGTATCATATATCAAATTAAAGGTAATTTAATTATCTTTCAAACGAAATCCCTATTCCATATGTTTCTATTTAAAAATTATTGTAAAAAATGAAAATTAGTGATTATGTGCATAATTCTCGTAACAGTACACGAATTCTTATATAATGAATGGAGTTGCACTATATAATGAATGAAGTTATATTATATAATGCAGAATATGATAGATAAAATGCAATAACTTTTTTCCTGCAAGATAAAAAAAATTAAAATTCATTATCTTTGCATACTGTAGATAATATCATAGTTGTTATAAAAGTTGATCATATATTATTTGTTTTTAATTATGTATTTTTTTTGTTATATTATATAAATGTATATTACTATATTATATAATGCATGTTTGTTAGGTATATAATGAATGTTTGCTAGGTATATAATGCATGTCGATGTCAATATAATGCATGAAGTTATATAATGAATACAATTGCATAATATAATGCATGAGATTATAGTATATAATGCAGAATATGATAGATAAAATGCAACATGTTTATTTCAGCGAAATCATCATTCATCATTATATTTGCACGTGTTATGTATTATATAGCAATAACATATGAATTATAATGAAAGTAAGATAATTTTTCTTTAAAATAAAAGTAATACCATATATAATATGCATAATTCTCGCAACAGTACACAAATTCTTATATAATGAATGCAATTGCACAATATACTGCATGAAGTTACAGTATATAATGCAGAATATGATAGATAAAATGTAACATGTTTATTTCAGCGAAATCATCATTCATTATTATATTTGCACTTGTTATGTATTATATAGTAATAACATATGTATTATAATGAAAGTAATATTATTTTTCTATAAAACAAAAGTAATACCATATATAATGGAGGAAGTAATACCGTATAATGATAGTAATATTGTTCTAAAATAAAAGTAATACCATATTATAATGTAGGAAGATGTTTGTTAGGTATATAATGAATGTTTGGTATATAATGCATGTTTCCTATGCATATAATGCATGTTTGTTAGATATATAATGCATGTCGAGATAGAATATGCAAACAGAATCTTAAATAAGTACAAAATGACAAAAATACCCTATAATGCTGGTTTTTTGAGATAAAATGATCGAAAATTTTAGTAAAATCTTGAGCGTTCATTCATCTAAATCAATGGCGAGGATTGGTTCTTATTTCTTATAGTAAGAGTGGTTCTCACTAGATCGCAACCCTATATATATATATATATATATGGAGCAAATCAGGTGAGAAAGAATCCCCTGTGAGAAAAAAGAATGAATCTGATCCATTAGATCTCAGTAAATCAACGGTTGATATACGATCAAGCAGCAATTATAACACAATCAAGCGTCATATTAATCAACCAACAACTAAAACACAATCGAGCAATTGCTCAATTATGTTTTAGTTGTTGCTTGATTGAATATCAACCATTAATTTATTTAGATCTAATGGATAAGATTCATTCTGTTACAGGTGAATTTTTTTTTACATGATCCATTCTCTCTCTCTCTCTCTATATATATATATATATATATATATATATATATATCTCCAGTCGGTCGGGTTGAAATGGCTGGTTTGGGCTACCAAATTGTAATCGGACCGATTTTGATCATTTTCAAAATTTTAAAACTGCTTGTTTAAAAATCAAATTTATAACCAACAAAACCGACCATATTAATCTGACTTGACCAGTTTCGGCCAAACTATGAACAACATTACTTTAATTTACAAATTATAGGAACAACAAATTAAATGATTGACTAGTCAAAATCCAGTTCAAGCAAAAACAACTGTGCTAAGATAGAGGCATTAATTTTGAGATATGGTATTATATTGCGTTATAAAGTAAAACAATAATTATATATCAGCTAAAATTAGCATATTACTATCTGTTGTGTCTCTGTATGGCGTATGCACCACAATTCTTACCTTCTATTTTCCAAATTTCCATACAGCCATTTCGCAACCGTTAAGATACTTCATATTAATTCCTCCTTAAACCCAAACCAGCAACGGAATTCAAAAACAAAAACGTCAGAAATAAGGTCCAATATCAAATATCAAATAAGGTCCGACTCGAGTAATGTTACCAAATGTTCGCCAATTATCCGTACGAATAACCACACAAAGTATGATTCTTTGACTCTACCAAATGCACAGGAAAAGTGCATAACCGAAAATACATCTATTAACACATAATTCAAAAAAGAAAAAAACATGAACACGATGGACTTTACCCTGTAAGGATCAAAAATCAATTGCTCACGGTGAAAGCTGAAGTTCCGGCGAGCCTACTCTCTACATTCTCCGAATTTTGAGCAGCTCCTGAGAGTCGCTTCGTCGAGCCATGGGGTTAGTTGAGTGCATTAGTTGTAAAAATTTGAGAAAATTACCAAAATAACGCGAACCCTAAACATGTGGAAACCTATATCTAAAAATCGTAGTATGTGAACAAATATAACGAGTTCGAATATGTCAGATTCGAACCGTGTAATTTGTAAAATATTATAATGGTTCGAATCTGACACATTCGAACTGTAGAGAAACGTATCTCATATTTCACTCAAGTAAATTAGGGTTACAAGTGAGGTATATAAAGGAAGAGAAAACGTATCTACTCTAAGAATATAAGAAGATATACATCTATATACAAAAATATACTATAAGATATACAATATCTTAACACCCCCCGCAAGCGAAGACGACGATAGTCTAAGCTTGGTACGAAATTCTTCAAACAGAGCACGTGAGAGGCTATTGGTGAAGATGTCTGCGACTTGTTGTTCAGAGGGAACGAAGCGGGTGACAAGAGACTTCGAGTCTACCAGTTCACGGACGAAATGATAGTCAATATCAATATGCTTAGATCTCTTGTGCGCAACAGGATTCTGAGTAAGAAACAGAGCACTTGAGTTGTCCGAAAAAATGACTGGAGTCGAAGGAAGTTGGACGTGGAGATCCCGTAGAAGGTTCGAGACCCAACGTACTTCAGAAGCGGTGTTGGCAATAGCGCGATACTCGGATTCACAGCTAGATCGGGAGACAGTCGGTTGCTTCTTCGCACTCCAAGAAACAAGATTTGGCCCCAAGAAAATAGAATAACCATAGGTGGAACGTCTAGTATCCGTGCACCTAGCCCAGTCCGCATCAGAGTAGGCAATGAGAGTGGGCGAACCCCGCGTAAATGATAATCCGAAGTCCATCGTACCTTTGAGATAACGCAACAGACGTTTAACCGCAGCAAAATGATCTGTGGTCGGTTGTTGCTGGAATTGGCTGAGAGTGTTGACCGAGTAAGCAAGATCCGGGCGAGTAATGGTGAGGTATTGCAGCGCCCCAATAATCGAGCGAAACAAGGTAGGATCCTCGAAGGGAGGACCTTCTTTCGTGAGAGTGAGACCCGAAGCAAGAGGCGTCGGAGCTGGTTTGGCGTGTAGCATGTCCGACTTCTTTAATATGTCCATCGCATACTTGGTCTGGTAGAGAAAAAACCGGTCTGCAGGATAATAAGCCTCCAAGCCGAGAAAATAACCAAGGCGTCCGAGATTCTTTGTTGAAAACTCCAAGTTCAGGCGATGCATGAGACGAGATAGGGCCGAAGACGTGTTACCTGTAAGGATAATATCGTCGACATAAACCAACAAATAGATGAGAATAGAGCCACTGCTGAATACAAATAGCGATGTATCGGAGGAGCTGTAGCAGAAACCAAGAGAGAGAAGAAAATTCCGAAACCGTTGATACCAAGCAAGAGGTGCTTGGCGAAGACCATAGATGGCTTTTTGAAGTCGGCACACGTGAGAGGGGCGCGAGGAGTCAGTAAACCCCGGGGGTTGCTCCATGAAAACCGGCGCAGAAAAGGTGCCGTGGAGAAAGGCATTTTTCACATCAAGTTGATGAAGCGGCCAAGAGTTCATCACTGCAATAGAAATAATAATACGAATAGTCGAGGCTTTAACAACCGGACTAAAGGTGTTAGTGAAATCAGAACCAGGAATTTGACTGAAACCCTGAGCAACCAGACGTGCTTTATATCGATCAACAGTACCATCAGCTAACAGTTTAGTACAGAAAACCCATTTAGAACCTACTATGTTTGTGTTCGGCGGCTTTGGAACTAGAGTCCATGTCTTGTTTGCATGAAGAGCTTGCATTTCTTCACGCATGGCCTGAACCCATTCAGGAACCTTTAGTGCAGATTTAATGCCGCGGGGTTCAGGGAGAGCTGTGGAAGTAGAGTAAATAGATATGGTATTGACATCAACCGGATACTTGTGTTTGAAAATACCAGATTGCACACGTGTTTGCATGCGATGCGTTCGAACGGCTGCCGGGGGTGGTTGAACAGGCAAGGGCTCAATAGGTTGAGCTGCGATCGGAGGCACAACTTCATTAGGGACAGGTGCATGTTCGGTTAGGGCATCGGAGCAGAGCTGACACGGAGCAGAACTAGGGTTCGGCGTAGGGTTGGGAGAGGGAATATTCGGCCGCTGAGTGGAGTCTGGAATTGTGAAGTATTCTGAGAGGGTTAACCTAGAAATGGGCAATGCCGTGTTAGGGTTAACGAAAGAGAAACATGACTCATCGAAGACCGCATGACGGGTAATGTATAAGCGGGATGATGATGGGTCGAGACAGCGGAAGCCTTTGTGACTAGTACTAAAACCAAGGAAGATGCAGGGTAAACTACGAGGTTGGAATTTTGTTTTGTTGTAATCACGAAAACACGGATAGACCCTACAACCAAAGGGATGAAAAGACTCATAGGAGGGCTTGTGACCGTATAGGAGTTCGAAGGGAGAAGTATTTTGAAGGTTTGGGGAAGGCAGACGGTTTATAGTATAAACTGCAGTACTAAAAGCATCTACCCAATGGGATAAAGGGACGGCCGAGTGGAAAAGAAGAGTGAGTCCCATCTCAGTAATGTGGCGATGTTTCCGTTCTGCCCGGCCATTTTGAGAGGGTGTATACGGACAAGAAACTAAGTGATGAATACCTGAGCTACGAAGAAGTTGCTGTAGGCGATGGCTTGTGAACTCTGTGCCCCCGTCGCTTTGAAACTGCTTGATCATGCAATCAAATTGAGTTTCAACGTATGCCTTGAAACACATAAAAATGTTAAAGAAATCCGATTTTGCACATAGTGGATAAAACCAAGAGAATCTGGAATAATCATCAATGAATACCGCATAATAACGAAAACCGTGTTTTGAAATAACCGGGGAAGGACCCCATAAATCACAATGAATCTTTTCAAAAGTACGTGATGCACGTTTACTTGACACAGAGAATGGTAAGTGACTATTCTTAGCTAGTTGACAAGAGGAACACAAACTAGTGGTACGAGAAGTAGAAAAAGAAAGTAAATTTGAACTGCATAATAACTGAAGAACGGCAGGAGCAGTATGACCAAGGCGTGCATGCCAAAGATCAAAAGAAGATGCAGGAATGCGGGAAGAGCGGGAGGCCAAAAACGCCGACGGGTTTGTATGAAGTACGTACAAGCCCTCTTTACGAACGCCGGTTGCGAGAGTTCGACCCGTGGTTCGGTGCTGGATCAGAAACTGAGAATCAGTAAACATCACATTGACAGGATGATCATGGGATAGACGGCTAACAGACAATAAATTTTTAGTTATCGAAGGAACCACTAAAATATTATTCAGAGATATATTGTCAGCCAGGGTTAGAAAACCAGTATGAGAAATCCGAAGTTTAGCACCATTACCAACTTGGACGTGATCCGATCCTGAATAGGGTGTCACGTCGTCGAGGGCGGCCGTATCAGAGGAAATATGCGCAGAAGCCCCAGTATCCAGATACCAATCGGAGGTGGAAGATGGTGAAAGAGAACAATTCTTAGAAAAGGCTTCAGCAAGCTGAGCCGTTTGCCGTGATTGTCGAGGATAGTTTCTGTCATATCTGTGAGGACAGTCAAAGGCATCATGATCCGTCTCTCGGAAAAAATAGCACCAAGGTTTCTTGTGCGGGCGAGAGTTATTATTGCCCTGTTTCTTCGAAGATTTCTTCGTGTTGGAATCACGATTAGACGGCGCAGCATGGAACGCTGCCGGTGGCAGAAGCAAAGTAGTAGAACGCGCAAACAATTCATGACTTTGCGCACGAGCCAATAATGTATCAAAATCAGGTAGCGGATCTTGCGTGAGTTGAGCGGCTGTGAAAGTCGCGAAATCAGAACCTAGACCACGAATAAACCAGTGAGATTTATCCGAAGGGTCGAGCGAACATCCAATAGCAGCCAGTTGATCGCATAGGGATTTGTAGCGTTTCCCATGGTCGACCACGATAGAGTCTTCGCATTTTAGCGAGAGAAGTTCGTCCTTGAGACTCAGTTCACGAGCCTTGGAACGACAGCTATAAGTGCGCGAGAGCGCCAACCATACTTCTTGAGAGGATTTGCAACCGATGATTACGGCCATCGATTCTTCAGTGAGGGTAGAAACCAAGAATAACTTGATTGTCTGGTCACGAGCATACCACTTTGAGTAATCAGGGTTCACTGTCGGCGCACCAGCGACGCCGGGAAGAAGCTGCGGCGGGGCGGGCGAAGAACCGTCGACAACAGGTAGAAAACGCTGAGTAATAAGTAGCGGCTCGATCTGGGCATGCCAGAGCATGTAGTTGGCGCCGGTAAGCTTGATATTAACCATGTGTATCATGGTGGAGAGAGGGAGAGACGGAAGGTCGTCGTCGTCGATTCGAGCAGCCATCGAAGGAGGCAAGCATCGAAGAAGAAAAAACGACGTGCGACAAAACTAGGGTTAGGCCAAAAAGATCTTTTTAGGCTGATACCATGTAGAGAAACGTATCTCGTATTTCACTCAAGTAAATTAGGGTTACAAGTGAGGTATATAAAGGAAGAGAAAACGTATCTACTCTAAGAATATAAGAAGATATACATCTATATACAAAAATATACTATAAGATATACAATATCTTAACACGAACCCTATATTTATTTATAATATTATATTATTATTTATATTATAATTCTTAATTCGAATTCAACAAAATCGAATTCAAATTTATCAATTCGAATTTAGCATATTCGAATTCAACATTTTCAATTTATCAATTCGAATTCAGCATATTCGAATTCAACATCTTTAAGCAACCACATTTTTAAATTATTATTTTATTAGTTTAAATTTTTTTTATTGTTGTTTGGTAAAAGAGTTAATGTATTAATAATATTTATTATTATATTTTATTATTATTATTATTATTTAAATAGAATGCATTAATTTAAATCTCTTCACATTACAATTTAAGAAAATTATTCTGAAATAATCTAGATTATAATTATTATTAAATTATCTATATTTCTTATTATTAAGTTTTTATTATTGTTCTTAAACTAATACATTATGGAGTACCATCTAAACATTACACAAATTCTTATAATTCATGTAGGAAGTTTCCTATATGAAATGTAATAAATTCTATAGGAAGTTTGTATAGAATAGTTGATTGGTGTAGAAGTAGTATTATACAATATGTTAGGAATTTAATTTTGAAATTCCTTCACCTTTTTATATCTTGATGTGTCAAACATGCAAACATATATAAAAACCACCCTTAAGAAGTGTCTCTAGATTAGCTTAATCGATACAAACTTGTAATATTCAATTAGGATGTTTATCGAGTTGTAAAGAAGCAGATTAAAACAAACTGAGCTTGAGATCATAGCCATCAGTTTGGTCAATATGGTTGGTGTTTTGCTATAAGAAAGAGAGTGAGTATTTATAGACTTGAATGAGGAGATCCAAAAAAATAGCATTTTATAAAGAACAGTTGGGATTTATCCAACTTGTAAACTACATTATTGATTTTGACAATATGACTTTTATCAGCCTATGAAAATTTGAGTTGTATACATAACTTTATCAATTATGATTTTTGTCTTGTAGTTGTAGGGTGCAGGCTATCATTGCTTTGATTTGACAGAATACCTCGATTTCGATGAAATTATTTGTAGGTGTGGTTTGTGCGAGTAATCGAGTTTCCAGCAACAATAAATTCGAATGTTCGAGTTTTAATCTATTTCAACTAATATACTTATCATTCAACTATAATTCATACTTATACTTATATTTCAACTAATATACTTATAATTCAACTATAATTCATACTTATACTTCAACTATAATTCATACTTATACTTATACTTCAACTATAATTCATACTTATACTTATATTTCAACTAATATACTTATACTTTAACAATAATTCATACACATACCTATATTTCAACTAATATACTTATAATTCAACTATAATTTATGCTGTTGGTCCCTAAATACCAGAGTCGTCGTGATTATATCTTAGCACGAGAAGCAGCTGAATAAATAAACGTCTCTTACACTTCACGTTGTTTTCAGAATGTTTCTTAGCTCAAGTTAGTATTTAAATATGTTTTCAGATATACACTAGCAACTCTGTTGCTAGGTTTCAAATCAACTTTGAGCAGTGATTAATAAAACAGTAAATGAACACAAGATTTATAGTGGTTCGATCAAAACGATCTACGTCCACTCCTTAGCCGGAACGCTAAGAATTCCACTAGAAAAGTATACAGATTACAAGGATTCGCTTTTCCAGTTAAGTAGGCAGTGAGCTTTCAGCCTGGCTACTTGACAGCTATCCTCCGTTTATCTGAACTCCTCCGGTAAGGTTTGGCTGGGTCAAGGGCGCACCTTCAAAACTCCTGCCTTGCCTGATATAGAAGTTTTATAGTCACTTCCTGACTTTTCTTGAGTGCGGCTAAGTGCCCGTCTTATTCTTGACCTTTTCAGGTGTTCGACTGTTAGATTCTTTCTGAAAAGAAATGAATCCCAATGATTGAGATATTCTTGAATGCGATCAAGAATGTCTTCAAAGGAGTGTCAGTATATCAATGAGCGACACTTCTGGTTGTTGGGAGCTTTTAATATACTTTCACACGGCTCTCAACTGACTACTTTTTGTTTGTTCACTTCGTCAAAGGAATCTCTTGCTTGAGTGTTCGTGAGTGTCTAAAGTGAAAAAAAAAGCAGTATTTAATCTCATTCTTGAACTTGTCTTTTATAGGTGGAGATTCAAACCTTGAATCTCCATATCCGTTAGACACAACGGCTTCTTTGTCCAAGAGTGGATTGTCTTGATTGAACACTTTTTGAGTAGGACTGTTCTTTTCGAACTACTTCTGGAAAGTCTCGACCTTTGTGTGTACTTCTGTCAGAGTTGCAGTCCAGCTTCAACTTTTGAGCCTCTTGCTTTGCTAAGCTAGGATCTGCTAAAGTCTTTTACTGTCTTCGATCCTTTGACTTCTGTTGTTTGCGACTCCTTGTTCGTCGCTGAAGGGTGCCGAATGCTAATGCCTTAGCATTCTGTTGTTGTGTATTGTCTAGCAAACGTTCTGCTGTTTGCTAGTAATCCTTCGTTTGCTCGCTTCTCTAGCAGTTGTAAGTTGTTGATGAATGCTAATATCTTAGCATTCTGCTATTCAGCGACTCTTAGCAGACGTCATCTGCTACGTATCCGCTAGGAATTCTTCTTAGCACACTAGTCTATTACAACTCAATATTAAAACCTATACAGGACTTTACAGAGTATGCTAGACTATCTAGAATTCGGCAAATGATCGACCAACTATATAAGGTTTGATCCAACAAAACCTTTTACAGATAGATCATAAGGGAGATTTTTAGGAATAATTTCCCAACATATGCTTATACTTATACTTCTACTATAATTCATACTCATACTTATATTTCAACTAATATACTTATACTTCAACTATAATTCATACTTATACTTATATTTCAACTAATATACTTATCATTCAACTATAATTCATACTTATACTTATATTTGAACTAATATACTTATCATTCAACTTTAATTCATACTTATACTTCAACTATAATTTATACTTATACTTATACTTCAACTATAATTCATAATTATACTTATATTTCCACTAATATACTTATACTTCAACTATAATTCATACTTATACTTATATTTCTACTAATATACTTATACTTCAACTGTAATTCATACTTATACTTATATTTCAACTAATATACTTATAATTCAACTATAATTCATACTTATACTTATACTTCAACTATAATTCATACTTATACTTATATTTCAACTAATATACTTATCATTCAACTATAATTCATACTTATACTTATACTTCAACTATTTTTCATACTCATACTTATATTTCTTCTATTTTCTTTTACTTTCCTTTATTTCTTCAAAGTTTTCTTTTATTTTCTCTTTTTATTTCAATTTTCTTTTAGTTTGTTATATTTCTTCTGTTTTCTTCCATTTTCCTTTATTTCTTCAAAGTTCTTTTATTTTGAACTTATTTTATTTTCTCTTTAATATGTTCGCATGTTTCAGAGAATACCCTTCTGATAATATTTAATTTAATTACTCAAAAGTTTCGATTCTGCCAATTCGAACCATTTTTTTTAATATTTAATTTATTTACATAAATACATTTCGAATATTAATTATGTTACGCGCAAAATTCGAGTGCTCGTGTATATTTTTGAGCAATCGAATTTTTGAAAGATACGAAATATTTAAATATTAATTATTATTTTCTATTTTTTGATTTATTATAAAAATAATTATTATCCCGAACTTTTCAGTCCTAGACTGATGAGACCCAGACTGATCTGTTTCATACTAAATTTCAGTCTTGTTATTATTAAATATGTGGAATAAAAATAAAACAATGAATTTTTTATTTAATGAGATCTCGAATTCTTTCAAATGTGACCGAGATCTCGAACTTTTTAGATCTCGTTATGATTAAATATGTGGAATAAAAAACAATAAATTTTTTATTTGTCGAGATCTCGAATCATTTCAAATTGAACCAAGATCTCAAACTTTTTCACACATTCGAGATCTCGAATTATTTCAAATGTGACCAAGATCTCGAATTAATGAAGTGAATAGATCAATAAATACAACTGTAAATTTACAATTATGCCCTCCAGTCCTATTTTAATATATATATAGATGTGGAATCAAAAACAAAAAAAAACAAAAAAAAATTATTTGCCGAGATCTCGAATTCTTTCAAATAGAATCGAGATCTCGAACTTATTCACATTCGGAATCTACAAATTGAAAACTTATCAATTTCAATAAAAAAATGTTATTTTTTCAATTCGAATTCAACAAATTCGAATTCACAGTTTCCAATATTTATATTTCGAAATTAAGACATTCGAACCAATTCTTTTTATATTATTATTTTATTGGTTTTATCACAATATTGTTTTTTTAATATTATTGTAATAGAAATATTTGTTATTATTATTTTTATTATTATCTAGGAGTAGGATTGTAGCCTACAATATTACATTTTTAAAAATCAAGAACAAATATTAAAGAAATAAAATGCATAATAAAATGAAAAAATAACAATTTCAAATTCCTAGAATACACACTAAATAAAGAAATTTAAAAGAAATAGTTTCGAATTCCTGGAATTCGAACCATTTAAATGATATAATAAAAAATAAAGATAAGATGAGTTCGAATGTCAGATATTCGAACTTGCTATATTTGTCCACATCTCTAGGGTTTCAGACAAAAATGTCCACATGTTTAATTTTGTTTAAACATGTTTAAAATAAATACTTGTAATTTATTTATTTTATTTTATTTAACAGGTAAACAATATATAACACTAGTGTAAAACTTTTATATTTTCACTGCATGTTCAATATTTTTCTAGATGATTTTACTAATAATTCCCAGCAGATAAACAATTAAACATTACAACTTCTTCTTCTTCTCCCCGCCACCTTCACCGGAGCTAAGTTCATCGGAGGAGTCATCGTGGGCGAAGGTTGAGATAGTGGGCCGGGGGTAGATGATGGTGAAAAGCAATAAAACTGCCACCTGAAAATTAAAGTGAAGTTTTGAATAATTCTTCCCTGGTTTAATTATTAGAATCGAAAAGATCGAATTCCCTTTTTTGCTTTCATAAATATTTATAGTGTGAAGCTCATGCTGCAAATTGCATTATACATTTGATGGAATACGACAAAATCTAGAAATCAAGGATGACCATACATACTTACATGCATATATGCAGTTCTGTAAATAAATGAAACAATTTCTAAGCTACTCGGATCTCGACTAGATAAAAATTCGTTTAGTGAACCTCGCTAATTAAACAAACCAAACTTCAACATCATATTATTCGACTTGTTAGTTAAAAATAATAAGAATACTAAGACACATAATATAATTATTAATTTTATAAAATTAATATTTTTATAATTTAAGAGTAACAATAATAATAAATCTTTCTAATAATGAGAAAATTTTGAATTTCGACATGTATATGATATTAGTTCATGAATAAATAATTTTTTCTTTCAAAATAATAAGGACTATATGTTTTAAATTTAGAATGTTCATTTAAACTCGACTAAAGTTCGATAAAATTCGTAAACTTTAAATGATTCGATGAAAAATTTTAAAACTTAACTCGATACTAATTTAATGAGTTAAACTTGTATATGACATTATTCGATTTGATCTACATATATGTAGGTCCTTATTCCGACAATTATTATTACTATATCTGTCGGTAGAAATTTATGTATTGATTAACCGAGTGGGCCATTTTGAGCAATATTGTTCCCCCAAACCCCCCACCCCCACCAAAAAAAAAAACTTAGATCCATGCTAATAGAGATATGAATTATTCTAAAAAAAAAAAAAAATAGAGATATGAACTCACATGCAATTATGCAAATCGTCAGGGCCTCTATTTTCTGCAATTAAAGCTAGGCGTTGAAGGTCAATTTATTATGTGTCTCCTATTAATTAATTAGCTGCGGGACAATCAATTAGTTTCGGTAGGCCCTAATAATCATACTAAATCTCCTTTTCTTTGAAAAATATTGTTATTTTATTCTCAATTATTGTTTAAAGGATACTTTGGTCGTCGCTCGTTTTCGAAGTGGAAAGGTCTCAGGTTAGGCACGTCTAAACGGTTTAGGTTGGCTTTATTTATTAATCCAATCCAAATTTATCTAATATGTCTTAATTGGGGATTAATAAACCCTATTTATAATGTGTGAACCCGTTTGGGTATAAATAAAACCCGCCTAAACCGTTTAGACGTGCCTAACGCGAATTTTTGCCTTTCGAAGATATGAGTTTAGTCCTCAGGCTTGGCCTTACTTTTAAGAAAGTTTGTTTTTGAATAAAAGTTTGTGAGTTGCATGCGTGAAGTTAATTATATAACCTGCTTATTTTTTCATACACGATTCATTAAATAATTTAGTCATAAATAAAGCGTTTACCACTGTGCTTCGATATTTTGTCTCTCATGCAGTTGATTTTTCATTCATTTATACTCAATTTATTTACCAAAATAAATAATAATTTTGACGAGTAACTATTATTGTTAGAATATAAATGTGAGAAATAAACATTAAAGAATCACTTAAAAAAATTTCTACAAGTTGGGAAGCACTCATTAAAATTTGACTTACAAAGCTAATACTCAATTTCCAATATATGGAGATTGAAGATTATTTCAACTTTGGATAAAAACCACAACTTTTTTTCAACATATCTCAAATTAATAACCCAAAAACCTTTAAAAAAATGGTGAGCTTAAATTGAAATTACTAATCCATAATATTTCTATTTCAAATCTCTGATTCAACAATTACTGCACAAATAAAATATCTCATTAATTATATGCACAAATAAAAAGCATAATTCTTTTTAATTTGCCCGTGTTGATCGTAAACCTTATGACTTAAAATCTAAACCAAAAACAATTTATTATTAACCGTAGAAAATTAAACAGAACCTTTGAAATGTATTATGCCCCACTTTTATATATGTACTATATAGTATATAAATTGCATTTTCATGATAATCTGAATTTTGTTATGCTTGTGTATATTAATACATAGTACTATACCAATATACCGTAATAGAAGAAGATGTACAAACTTGCGTGTAACTCTATTGATACTTGTTTAATTAAAATTATTATGCATATGCACAGAAAACTCTTAGAGTCAACTTCTTACACAAGTTTGGACACACAAATTAGAGATTTGCAGAGAAAGTTGTGACTTAAACATTAGAACAGTGCAAAGTAGATAGAAATGTGTTCCGTGCACAGGGTTCGACGTGTAGTGGTGAAAACTCCTTACTTATAACCAAAAAAGTTATAAGTTTGAGCTTCTGATGTATGAGTTTAAACAATCCTTTAAGAGGTTTGATCATATGAGAATAGTTGTTAACGTGAGAATATGAGAATATATAATGAAGTAATTTTAAGATAAAATGAACAAAATTGAAGATAAAAGTGAACAATATTTTCGAAAAACTGAAGGCTAAAAAGTACAATGAAGGAAATCGAAGATAAAATGAAGAAAATGGAAGATAAAATGAAAATAAAGTATTTTGAGGTTAAAATGAAATATTTTTTTAATAAATGATTTTCATGTTAAAATGAAGTATAGTGAAGATATAATGTAGTATTCTCATATTTTCTATTCTCACTGGATTAAGCCCCTATATATATATATATATATATATATATTTTAAAAAAAAAGTTGATAGAAATCTTGAAATATTTCTTTAAAAATTCTATTGCAATTCATACTCTGGTTCGGAATCTCTCTATACTAACATTTACAGCGGTATGGTTCACTAAATTGCATTATATTCTCATACAATTTTATACACGCACCCACAACTATTATTTCAAAGTTGTATTATAGTTTTTAATTATAAATTCTTCAAGAAAAATTATCATAGTTGATTTTAATATATTTGAATAATATATCAAGGATTTTTTGGAATTTAGAATAGTTGACATCATCTTCAAAAGCTGACATCAATTAGTAATTTTATAATATTATTGATTAATTTAGACCCTTCCCAGTCAGTCTTATATGCATGTGTATTTACACAATTGTTTGTTAAGTATTAAAGTAGAGACCAATGATGAATCCCAAAATAGTTTACAATAAAACTTTTATACATAGGTGGTTGGAATGTTTCCAATATTTAAAAATGAATATTAGTCATAAATATTGTTCAAGTTCCAAATCATCAGCATATAATGAACTGCCACGCAGTCCATCATGATTGGCACCATTATTCCCATGATCGCTGATTCCTTCCTGAGACGTTGACTCATGTGTAATATGCGGGACGTCGTCGTCGGGAAACCAAAACGGAGTTTCTGGGCTGTTTTCCACCATGCGGAGCAAGTTCCCCCACCACTCCATGCCGCCGCCGTTGCATCCGTCCAGGTCTTCATGCAGAGTTTCAGCAGTCTGATTCATCTCATCACTATTTTTCTGGCTATCCGCCTTTTCGATATTATGTTGAGACGATTTTGATACAGGTATTTGTGAGTTGGAGAAGGTCCGAGGTCGTGGTCTCACGATGTTGCTCCTGGTGGTGGTGATGGTTTTTCCACGGTCGGCATTTTCTCTAACAGACGGCGTTTTCTTCGAAATATGGGTGTTCCAGAAGTTCTTGACGTCGTTTGCTGTTCGTCCAGGAAGCCTGCCGGCGATCAGCGACCATCTGAAGATATATTTTGACGGAAAATCTTTCAACCGTTACGTTCTAGGTTTGGGTAAACAACTTCTGGTTCTAGTTAGTTATTATGAATACTGTAAACCAGATGATTTGATATATGAAAATCTGTCTTGAATAAGTCTGAACTTAAAATTTCAACACGTAGTTGTAGTTGAGATATATAGCAGCTCAGCCATATTAAATGTCACATTTTTTACCATATATCTTTGAGAGGTTTTTCCCCAATAGTATATGGCTGTTGACTAATTAAATCTTTTTTTTTTCTTTCTTTTCTTATAATTTGTTTAACGTCGAATGAAATGATTGAAATCTACTAAATTCAACAATTAATTGATAATTCAGAATCGTACTTGCCTGTTTCCTAATAACTTATGCAGTCTTACGAGGAGATCGACTTCATCGTTTCCAAAGTGGCCTCTTTTGATATCGGGTCTGAGATAGTTGAGCCATCTCAGCCTGCAACTCTTTCTGCATCTGTTTAGCCCTGCACCCACACCAGTATTCAGAATCACCATGCATCAACAACAACAACAAGATGATGATTGATTATTTAATTAAATATATACCAGCTCGAAGAGGGACGAGATGCCACTTCCCTTCTCCATACTTATGAATGCAGTCTCTGAGAAGAATGTCTTCTTCACGGCTCCATGCACCTTTCCTCACACTTAATGTTCCCTCACTGTTTTCCATTTCTGTATGACCTAACAAAACCACAAGCTTGAGCGTTATTTATAATTAGAATGATTCATTGTGATATCGAAAGCTAGCCTCCATCCACTTATATCATCTAATCCACGTGCAATCATCTCTACCGCACAACTCAGCATAATTTTGATGATCTCCTTTTCATCTTATTGGTTTTACACTCTTGCGTCACACAGATCAATTGTTTTTAGCATCAAATTATAATTAATATTCATTCGTATAGAAATTTTCTTTTTCATAATGAGCCCCTTGTAAATAAATGATTGAGGAAGAAAAATTGTATTTCTTTAATATAAATTAGTAGAAATTTGAAAGAGCAGTAAACCGAACGCAAACGTAAATTAAAATAGGACTTCGACAAATAAAACTAGCCTAACTTAAAATTGGTGAAGCCCAACTTTGTTAAAATTTTATAATCAATTATTTTATAGATGTATTCTAATATAAATAGATTAATTATTAAATAAAATCAAATTAATGTTGCTATGATGTATATATATGGGAGATAAAAAATGGTAAAATCATAAATAAAACAGACTTTATCTTGTATATCATAAATAAAGGAGTTTTATTGGGATTCGAAAGATAATTTAATTATCGATTCAAGACCTGAAAGCTTAATTCTCATCAATTCAGGACTCATAAAAATTCTCAATCCAGAACTTGAAAGATCAAACAATTCTCAATCCAGGATCTCAATATCAAGTCCTGGATTGAGAATTATATGATCTTTCAAATCCTAAATTGATAAATTATTTTTCGAATTCTGAATCGATAATTAAACTATCTTTTGAATCCTAAATTGATAAATCATTTTTCGAATTCTGAATCGATAATTAAACTATTTTTCGAATCCTGATAATTCTCCATTAAAGTATTAAAGATTATATATACAGAAATAAGAGACGTGTCTGTATGGTCACTTTTTGAATAGGTGGGATTTAAATGATATACGACAGAATTCTACAAACTCATTAATAAATGGTAGAATGTTAATAAGATTAATTCACAATATATATCTCATTTAAACTATGCAAACAATTAATATATCAGGTTAACTGACCTCTTATCAACTCCAAATTGAATAATTTATTAATCTTAATTTAGCAATCATTGACTGAATAAGTTGGAGTTAGAGACATTAAAAATTAAAGTAAATTAATAAATGGATCCATGAAACTACCTTAAAAAGCTATTATTATTATTATTGGCTGGTGAAAATCTTGATTTACAAACATAATCTTCAACCAAAAAAATCACATGATCTTATTAAACCTTTTCTTAGATCGATTCTCATATAATCTTTAGGGCCCAAGTTGAATATGACAAATCATCTCAACGCAACGTCGAGTAATAAAACTCAAATGCGTGATGTGTGCAATAGTCAAATTCTAATTTAATTATTAATCTATATATATATATATATATATATAGGGGAGTGATCAAGGTTGAACAAGTGTTTGTGACTGAACAGAGAACCAAATCTAACCATTGAAATTTTGGATCTACGTTCCAGATTATAGTTTAGCGTTTATCATTAAATAGTGTTGTTTATATCATTTAAAGGGTAGAATTGGCAAAAAAAAAAAAAAACCGCACACTCTTAAAACTGCAAATGCGTAATTTATGGGAGCAGTTACCAAACGTGATCCAACCACGATCTAGGACAAAATTAAAGCGAATATTTAGTGTGTTAGGTGTGTGTCATTAATGATCTAGCAAATTCACGAATTAGGTCAAAAAATTTCAACGAAAGTAAGCTCCCAACTCGGCCCTGCTTTTCGACGGCAAACAACTACCAAAATCCGGTGAGATTTATCATTTTTTCAAATTTTCGATTTCAAATGTTCATCTCAAACCAGCAAAAATGATACATTTTACTCATATTTTTTCTAGGGCTTAAAATAGATTTTTTGTAGCCTGCGTGTAG
>JAPKLW010003193.1:0-13871 GCA_026898455.1 Plectranthus barbatus | reverse complement strand
CCTGGGAAGTTTCTCAGGGTGCGTGTGAGTGAGGACAAAGCACGCTGCAACTCTTTCTGCATCTGTTTAGCCCTGCACCCACACCAATATTCAGAATCACCATGCATCAACAACAACAACAACAAGATGATGATGATTGATTAATTAATTAAATATATACCAGCTCGAAGAGGGACGAGATGCCACTTCCCTTCTCCATACTTATGAATGCAGTCTCTGAGAAGAATGTCTTCTTCACTGCTCCATGCACCTTTTCTCACTCTTGTTTCCTCACGGTTTTCCATTTCTGTATGACCTAACAAAACCAGCGTTATATATTTATAAGAAACTCCAGATTTGGTTGAAGTAGACATAAAAAAACCTCTCCATGACTCCATCAATGTATAATCATATATAGCCGACGTGCATTCTTCACTACCGCACAACCCCATATCTTGGTATCATCATCGTTGTAAAAATCCCAGCCTAAGCGCTTCACGGTTCCTAGCCAAACCAAAAATTCTCAAATTCATGTGTCTATACAGTTTGGCAAGTAATCAACACCGATTTAGATGGCCGACAAAACGGGCTAGGTGTCCCTTTGTGGATTCAAGCGGCTAATTTTTTGTATTTTAAAGAAGATAATTAAAATTTATATAATTTTAATTTATATTTATTGATAAGTAAATATTATAAATATTAAATGTAAAAATTAACTTACTTATTAAATACCGTCTAAAAATACCTAAATTTTGTCTAAACCATCTAGGCGGTATTTATGGATGATTGGCAAAGGAAATGAATTTTTGTTTTATAAAAAAAAATTAATTTAATATAAGATTTACTAAAAGAAAAAAAGAATGGAATATACTTCTCAAATTATGCTTCCTTTATTTGGATGCACTTTAATTTTACTATTGCATTTTAAAGCTTGAGATTATACAAAGATATATAGGTAGTTTATAAAGAGCTGCGGAGTCCTAGAATGTATTAAATAGAATTCCGAAATAATTATTTTTAGGGATATTTTCTACTCTAGTTCTGATAATTACCATACAATTGACCTAAATTAATTAGGGGTGTTGCTTCTTATTATAATTAGAATTTCTTATTCAAGTCTCTCATGTAATCAATTCCTATGCTAAAGCATGTGTCTATGCCTTGAATTTAAACCAGTCATGTGCCAAGTGCCATTAAAAGTTACTACAATATCTCTAGTAAATGTTTTTGTTTGGTAGTATAAGATACCCGTAATTATAGACAAACTGGTATCACCAAATCATGTCTATTCTTCGTAGGGGTGTTCATGAGCCGAGCCAGCTCGTGAGTTACTCGAGATCGGCTCGAAAAAAACTCGAAATCGACTCGATGTTAGCCGAGTCGAGCTCGAGCTCGAGCTTAATAATATAAGGCTCGAAAGGCTCGCGAGCCTAATCGAGTTTAACTTATTAATTTTATAAAATTACCCCTAATATTATATTTAATTACAATATTTCCCACTATATTAATAACCAAACCCTAACCTTTAATTTTTCTATCAAACTCAATTGCTCTTTCCTTCCCCTCGCCGCTTCTCCCATTTCTCTCGTCGTTACTCTTTTATTTTTCAAACTATCGCACTTGCTCATCTTCGACAGCAACAACTAAGCATATAGAAAGGTAATTTATGCTATTTCAATTTTTCACTCATCAATTCTTGTCTCTGAAATTAAAAATATCAGCGCCCACTTCTTATCTCTCTCTAGCCTTGTCCAGCAATTTGTTATTGTTGTTTGATGTTTCTTTTGCATATGCAAGTATTTTTTTTCTTGTAGGTTTTGTTTGCTTCCTATTTCATCAATCATGTTTTTGGAATTATTCATTGCCTCGTTAATAGATGCAGATGTCAAATGTTCATTCATCTCCTTATATTGCATCATTCTTTCTTTTTCAGATTTTTTTATGTTTTATCTGTAAACATTCATCTCCTCCTCTTAGTAGGTGGTGTAATGAATCCATGTTATTTATCATTAGTTGTTTGTTTCAGATTTTTGTCACTTATGATTCAAGTAATTTTTTCAATATTAATTCTTTCATTTTTTATTTTGCAGGTTTGATTGTTGGTTGACGGATGTTGCTTGATATATTATTTTGAATTTCTATCACTATTCTAGTTTATTTTGATGTAATTTAGAGTTATTTATGTTCTAATAAGTTTTATACTTTATCGTTTTTCAATCTAGACTTGTATTAAGCAAAACATATATGTAATGTGAAAGTTTTATTGTTCAATTCTTACATTTTAATTAAATTTATGTATTTTATTAAAATGTAAAATTAATAAATATCGAGCTCGAATCGAGCTCGAGCTTCAGTTTTCTTGTCGAGCTCGAGCTCGAGCTTGGCCCTGCTCGAGCTCGACTCGGCTCATGAACACCCCTAATTCTTCGCGTACTTATTCATGTGTGCTGTTTTCACTTCAATGCCTTATCTTATTTCGTAAAAAAATACTTACCCATACAACTGCACCTATATTGTATTTCATATCACCTCATATATATATATATATATATATATATATATAGGAGTAATCATATGTGAACCACCCCCATATGTGATATGAGAACCTAATCTTAACCGTTGATTAGCATTTATGGACGTCCAAGATTTGCTAAGTTTTTGTAATTACTTATTACTCCTGTGTGCGACGACTCTTTGAAACCCCTTAAGGGAAAATCGTTTCGTAGCTTGGATGAAGGTGTTGATTTGATAAAAAATGTTCAGTTGTTGGAATCTGAAAGTCTGGAACATTTTGAGAATGTTGATCAAAACAAGAAGTTGACGAACCGGATTACTTCTTCAATGTACGGGTGGCTGCAGAAGTTTGACGGTGATGTTAGCAAGCTTTTGGATTTGCTTAGTGCTCTTGACATTGCAGGCAATAATATATCAGGCGAGGCTAATGGTGTTTCTGTTGGTGACAAGAACTCCATGTTTAATAGGTTTTATGGGGCAGAGATTCCCGAGAATGTCGATGTTCGCCCACCTGATGTTGTTAAAACTAAGGGGAGTGGAAGCTGTTATTTGTCTCGAAAGGATAAGGCTGAGAGAATGTTGAAGAAACAAATGAGATTATGCAGAAAGTGCAAGAAAATGGCAAACCATGATTCACGAAATTGTGACAAAGTTAATGGTGTGGGGGATCAGTAATGTTGTTTAGAATTTTATTGGCATTTATTTCCATGTCATTTCTATAACAAATTACACCTATGCAATTTTGTATAGTAACTATATGCCAGAATTTTATTATTAGCAATTTTCAATTTACTTTTATGCAATAATGTTGTCTAATTTATGTGCTTTTTTAATTAATAATTTATCCAAAAAATAGCATAAGCTAGTAGTTTCGATAATTTCAACTAATCATGTATATATGCAATAAAATAATTAATAATATGCATAAATAGAATATTTTTCAATTTGCCAACTTTCAAATCACACATTAAATTAAGAACTATTATAAACTAGTAATAAATTGTTCTTCATGTTAATTGTTTGATATGGTCGCATATACCATCTTATACTTTTTTATTGTATCTTATATAGTATTATTGTTACGTTTATTTTATATTGCGGTTTTACATTAGTTTTAGTGTTACTTATGTATTCGTTAATTGCAAGTTTGTAACTTCGTAATTTTAAATCCATTTCTTTGCATTTTCTAAAAGTTATTTTTTAATTCCCGCTTTTGCGTATAGTCAAATTTTATTCACGTTAACAACAATAAACTCAATAACAAGTATAACAATGATAATATTGCGAATATAGTACTTAATTACTTTAAATTAAACTGCATTCGAATATTAAAAGTAAACACCATTCTAAATATTATATAGTTCAAGCATCTAACAAAACGATACGTGTCCCAAAGTACGTAGATAATATACTGAGTTTTAAACTGACGCCATTCACAAAAAACAGTTTCAAATTAAGTTTATGACCTATCCCTTGAACTTTTCTAGGTATTCGTCCATGTCAAATTTCCTTGCCTTGCAATTCTTCCGGAAAAACCTTCCAGCTGTTTCAGCAACTTTTTCACATATTTTGTTACAGTCCGCACCCAGAAGTTTTCTGCAGATTGTCATCCTTTTATGCTTCAGAGCATTCTTGTTGGATTGACTTAGGTCGCAGTCCCATTCTTCTTCACTTTGTCCCATGAAACTTTCCATGTACAACATTGCAAAGACACCACAATCAATTTTATTAGTTGATGTTCTCCACCTCATCTTCATTCTTTCAATTCTGGCATTTCCAATAATCTCCCCTCTATCCTTCAGGTTTTTTTCATTCAAAAAATCAACAAATAGTTTTACCTGCCATTTGTAGAGAAAATGTAATAAAATATTAGATGCATATGATTGACATAAATGTTGCAGAAAATGTTCCTGTTATATGCCATTATAGTTTAATTTATTTGGAATTTAAGAATCGAAGTAAACCCCATACTCGCTACTGCTTGCTTCTGCTTAATATTTAATTCTTTAATAGACTCAAGAAACTGTATAACTTAGTTCGGGAAATTTTTCCATTTCAGCGGACGTTCCTTCTTCTATTGTTCGTAAACGTTTGCTAATATAATTGAAAAAGTTAGTATATTTAATAATCAGCAATTACACACCATTTTTATATTAGAAGTTTTGCTAACCTGAAGTTTGGGGATCCTTAATAGCAATTCTCTTTTTTCCCATTTTTTTTTTGCTGTATTATTAAATCAAGCACTAATTTACAAAACTTTTTTAATACAAATGCAGTAAATGTTTATAAAACATACAAACTAATCAACATTATGACAGAGATGAATAAGTTTTATACGTTATTGCATATAATGCTTTTTATAAATTCCATTACATGATATTTTAATCTCAGCAACATGTACATACCATACAATTCTGTATGTATGCAGTAAATTAATACAGGAAATGCTTAAATACAATAACATTTAAACATTAGAATATGGAATATCAATAAAAGTAAGGACTATATTCATTTTGCAAGAGACTGCCTTTATTGTTGCATAACAAGTCTATGTAATATGACATTAGAAATGTTTATAGAATATAAACCACACTGCATAAAAACATAAAATATATTGAAATACAAAACTTTAATACAAATATTCTAAACCTGCATATGATTGACACATAAGGTGCATAAAATGTTTTGTGAAATGCAAGGATAGTTTATTTTAGATTTTAATGACATTTAGATACAAGTAGTTTATTTATATATGTAACAAATTAATATACTAAACTTGCATTAGTTTGTATTTAAACTTACATAACGATTGTTTCTCATATAGCATTTGGTGTATACCAACACCACATATGGGATAAGGATATAAAGCACACTTTTTATGCGTCTGTTTAAGTTGCACATAATTTACATATAAGATGCAGAAAATGTTTCTCATAATTGCAATGACAGAATTATTTATAATACAATAACATTTACATATAATCCATTTGTGGTGTGAGTATTTGTAAAATACTCACACCACAAAAAGGGATAAGCATATATAGTGTATATAAAGTATGTGGATGCATATAATTGTCATAAATATTGCAGAAAATGTTGCTGTTATATGCCATTATAGTTTACTTTATGTGAGAACAAGATTGAAATTCACTTCAAACATGTATATATGCAATAAAATACTACCTCCGTCCCGGATCATTAGTCTTGTTTCATTCTGGCACAGATACCAATGCGGGTGAGATAGAGGAAATTAGTATTTTATTAATGAGTGTGTATTAATTTTCCATTTTAGGAAAGCAAGACTAATGTTTGGGACAGACGAAAAAGGAAAACATGACTAATGTTTTGGGACGGAGGGAGACATAATAACAAGCATAAATAGAATATTTTTCAACATTCAAACTGTCAAAACACACAATCAAATAAGAAATATTATAAACTAGAAATAAATTGCATTTAAGCTTGCATAACAATTGGATCTGGCATAACAAATGCATTGAATATGTCATTACAATATTTCAGTTTAGCATAATTCTCACTGCATAAAGTCAACACACAGATGCAAACAAAAACGCGTCTAGAGAAAAAACATGAAGTTGCATATTTTTGAAATAAAACGTGCAGAAAATGTATCTTTAAATTACAAATATACTAATATCTAATAAAGGATAAGCATGATCAAAAAATGCATTTGGTCAATATCCAAATAAACTCTTCAGAACATCAAAAGTTACAATTAATTGCCACAAATGTTGCATAAAAAATTGACAAAATGCACATAAGCTTTACAAAAATATAAATCATACATTTATAATACCACTTAGCATCATAGATGTAGACAAAATTAATATCATAAATGCATAACATTCATATAGATATAGCACATAATAGTCATTTTATTTTCTAATTGAGATTACAATACGAGTTAAAACTAATTTAAATATTTATAATCAACACATTCCAGTTATTGTGGATCCAATCTAACAATCACATACTGCGTGGACTCATTAATACAGCTCCCAACACAAAATTTTTAATTTAACAAGCATAATATTTTAATTCTGGACTACAAACTTAAAAAGAAGCGATTGAGCATAGAATTTTACAATATCAACATGGTGGATCAGGATGTTGCATACATATAAATCTTAAATTTAATAAATCTTAAATAATTTGAAATTACATAAATAAAGTTACCTTATTAGGCTTTCGTCGCTTGATGCCCTCTTCAGTTGCCGGAAAAAAATTTTAGGCTAAACCCAACTGCAAAAATTTCGTTCGTTTACCAACACAAAAAATTGAAATTACAATGCGATTCAGCCATAATATGCAATTCCATGAAAAAAATACTTTTTTCCGATTCCGGTGATTTAAAAAAAAAGTTCAGCATCGCAGAAAAAAAAACTCTTCGCAATTTTCTGCGAAATAAAAAAAAAACTTTAAAATTCTTCAAATTCTACTTATACTTTGATGAATCTTTTAAAAAAACCAGATAATCACATGAACAACTACGAACCAACTTACCGAACTTCAGGATTAACTCGGAAGTTGTCTGGACGGCGACGGAGTTTCTAGGGTTTTCCTGCGATAATTTGTGCGGGAATGAAAAATTGTGAAAGAAAATTAACCGCAGTAAATGCGGTTGGTGAAAATCTTTAATGACTATAGCAAATATTTTGTTTTTATTTAACCTACCTTATTAACTGCTCAATTATCCCGAAAAAAACGCATTGAAGATCGTGGGTCATTAAACTGTTGCCCTTAAATTTACACAAAAACCCTTTTATGCAACTTTTTTGAACTATTATAGCAGCGAATTTTTAAGATTCAATATTAAATCTGCATCGTCAAAAAACTTAATCAAAGGATAATAATAGGTCTTATATCTTATCTAAGAGGGGGTTTCTAGCATAGTGCACCCCTATATATATATATATATATAGAGGAGGGATCATGTAAAAAAAAATCCCCCTGTAAGAAAAAAGAATGAATTATGTCCATCAGATCTAAAAAAATCAATGGTTGATATTTAATCAAGCAACAATTAAAACGCAATCAAGCAACAAAATAATCAAGCAACAACTAAAGCACAATCAAGTAACATTGTAATCAAGCAACGACTTGAATGCAATCAAGCAATGTCGTGAATGCAATCAAGCATCTTTCTCACATTCTCACGTTAAGATCTTTCTCACTGGATCCGCTCCCTATATATATATATATATATATATATATATATAGGGTAATCATCAGGTGTGAGAATAGAAGTTACTATGAGAAATAAGAATAGATCTCGCGCGTCCATCTCATCAAATCGACGAACAGGATTCATTCTCAGCAAATTGAAAAACGCGACATTTTTGCCCCAATATCCTGCAGTTTTAGCCTTTAAAGGCTAAAACTGTAAAAATACTCAAACACAAACAGCAATCTGCATTTTAAGCCCGATTTACTTCATTTTTAGCCCGATTTACTTCATTTTTACATAAATACGAATTAAAAAAAATTAAACATCTTCTTAAAAGCAGCAACACGAGCGTAGTCTCTATAAAACTTAATACCAACATCAACAGTTCCAAAAACTATGCCCTTAAAATGCTTCATCACATCAACACTCTTTGGAATAAATGAACCAGTAAGATACAAAAATGCACAAAGTTAACACTAAAGATGCACAATATAATAGTAAAAATGAACGTCGATCTGAATAAAATAATTTTTTTAAACGATATTCATGCACAATTAACAAAGTCGAGACCGAACACGAATGTGAAATCCAGAAACAAAGAAAAAAAATTTGATCGACAGAAGAAATATAAATCAAATCGAATGAAGAAGGAAGAATAAATCAAATCGCGCGAAGAAAGGAATAAAAAATCTGATGAGATACTATTTCAGATTTTAAAAAAGCTAAAATTACAAAAATAACCTTAATTTTGCAAAACTGCAGGATAATCGAGGAAAACTGCACACGGAGTGAAATAGATCATGAGCGTTGAAATCACAAAATCAAAGACCGAGATTTATTCTCATTTCTCATACTAAAAACTATTCTCATATGATCTCTACTATCTATCTATCTATATATATATATATATATGTATAGAGTTGCGTTCAAATCTGAACTATATGTCCTGAATGAACAATGACCATATATCCAGCCATTCATCTTAAATTTTGGACGCTCTATAATGTGTCACGTGTCATTTTTTAATTAATTTTATATTAAGTAGAGGGTTATATTGGTAACACAAATTTATATAAAGCTGTAAGTTATGGAAATCCCTATATTCATGCGATTTACATGTTTTGAATATCTTTTTATTTTTGGTGTCTATATAATATATAATCAATACATAATAAAAGTCCAAAATTATTATCATCCCCCCCACCAGCGCCTCCATCGCCATGTTCGCTCGTCTAAAATTTTATTTTCATCCACCCCCAGCGCCGCCGCCCATATTCACTCGGAGCAAACACAGATGCAAAATGAAGTTAACATCGAAAGAATTAATCCAACAGTCATCGCAGAAAGATTCTCAGAGTAAATACCCGATGCTTTTCAGAACCATTTGTTTTGATTCATCACATATATGATATATCCAGAGTAGAGAATTCGACCTTAGCCTGATTCTCAGGACTCACGTTGAATGGATTTCCTTGGCCTTTTCTTAATGGTATATGTTGATATGCTTTTCTCTTTTTCTCTCTTTCTCTCTCTATGTTCAAGGGTGTGGTGGGGTTAGTGACTTGCATTAGTTTTGGATTCGAACTTTTTACTTTCAAGATTTTTGATGATTTTAAGGGGAGGAGCTAGGCTTGATTTGTGCCCTTTCAATTCAATTACTTATCCCAGTCTACAGAATTTGCTGATTGCTGATTAGAGTTGTTTTTGTTTTCCCCCTTCAATATCTGAATTTGCGATTATGGAAACCACGTTTGCTCCACCAGCGCAGTCAACATTGAACACAACGTGTTCGAAGAAAAGACTCTATCACTGACCTTGCAATTTGATTCAGAAAAAAAATCCCTTTACTTTCGACTGTTTGCTTGTTGCATGGATCTGACAATAGCCAATCAAGGTGGCGGCACTGCGGTGCAACGTGAGTACAGAAAGGGGAACTGGAACCTCCAAGAAACGTTGGTGGATGTAAGGCACACAGATGATCGATTCGGCTGTCACTTGGTGGATCGCCTTTACGAGCAGATTTCATTATTTTTGTGTCATATGCGATTACCATTGTTATTTTAGATGAGTGTCATTATTTTTGAATAAATGTATCATTGTTCGAATTCCTGTTTAATGGATTGATAATTATTTATTTATTTTCTACATTGTGTGAACTCAGTTAATATGTAGCATTGTACGCTGTTTATTTTATCATTGTTACCTGTATTAAATATCATTTTAATCTTAATTGATTTATAATACACCCTTAAGATCATTGTTATCTTTATTCAATATCATTGTACGCATAATTCAAATTGTTTATACATTTAACGATAATATATTAGTGAAAGTTGACATAATAACCTTACAATGACACACAAAGCCATAATCAATGACACACAAAGCCATAAACAATGATAACGATTAACTTAAGATTATGGAATAAATCATGGTGCATTTTCTCTTTCCAATTTATATGATAATAATGGAAAAAATCGAGGGGGCATTTGATTTGGTAACTGAATTCGAAAAATCAGCATGTAGATTTAATTTCATTTCAATTTTTCCCATTTTAGGACTAATTTGCCCTTTCAATGATAGAAGAAGCTAGCAACAATGATGATAACTCTCTTAAAGAGTTATTATTTTGTGTTGAACTTAGTTAATTATGTCTTAGAATAGTCTTGTTTTATAGGATAAATGGTATAATATAGGTTATTTGGTTAGTCTATTAAATTTAGGTATATTATGAAGTATTGTGTTAATTACGAGTTTTTGCGAAAAGAATTGTTTGAATAGTATCACAGGTCTCATTATGCTGGAGCATGACAAGAGCAAGAAGGATTGATATGATGTCGCAGCATAGGAGCAGCATGGCCAGAACTCTAATGAGGAATATCCGGGACCACAACAGACATGATCTCAGCCCTTTTCAGATCCTGTCCCAAAAGTAGGACACGTGTCACCCAGGAGAACTGTCAGAACTGGGAGGCAGATTGAGGAGCCACGTGTAAGGCTTGGATGAAGCTGAAGGGAGACATGAGAGATATTTTCAGAAAAGAGGGACAGGACAGAGAACAACAACATTGAAAGAATACGGGTTTGAGAAAGGAGATCAACGTAGAAGTTTGAGAAGGGAGACGAGGAGTTCGTGAGAGCCAAAGTGGATGCAGCAACAAATCTGAATAGTTTATTTTGCAAACTTATTTAATAGTCCTACGTAGTTGATGATCAGAAACATGAACTTGAATGTTATTTGCTATTTATCTTTTGTAAGCATGAGCTAAACCTTTTAAGCTCGGGTTATTGACTGGTTTTTCTTCTTGAATATATGTTGAAGCTGTTCTAGTATTAAATATGGTGTTTGATCTTGATTCTGGTATGTTTGTCTATCTAAACACGACAGTGGCAGGTAGAGATCTCGCCTAGTGAGACCAAGAGGAGATCTAGGATTAGGGAATCGTGGTCAATCTTGATCTCTAGTGTAGATATACATGGATTTTGAGACTTGCAAGAACCCCTGTTCTGAAATTACTTGTTTGAAGGCAAAATCTATCATAGACATATGAAGGTTAGCAAGAAAACATAGATCTAGCGCTATGACAATAGTCTAGACAGAAAAGAGTGTGGTTGCAAGAACCAGAGTTGATGCTTGAACAATGCTGCAGCATATAGAAGAGTAGATAAACAAAAGGTCAATAACCCGAGTGCATATTATATTTGATTTAAAACCATAGTCTACTAGTTTATGATTATTTTGTGGGAAGAAATAGTATAATTGTTTTAGCACTGTTTGGTTTTATTTTATATGCTTTCTTGTTATTTTAGTTTGGAGAAATCACAAAACACCATTAATTTACAAGCAATAGAATGGGCACGATTCACTTTCACTCCCTTGGGTACGATATCTGAACTTAGATCTGTATTACTTGTTTAGACATACGTGCACTTGCGTATAATTTTAATAGCTACTAGCACAACAAGAAGTTTTTGGCGCCGTTGCCGGGGAGTGATTGATATTGAGTCTGTATGCTATTTTATTGTTTGAATTTGCATGCACAGTTGGTTGACTGAAGTTGTAGGAAACTAATCATTTTCTGTAATTGTAGGGAATGCTAGCGGTGTATGAGTGAGGAGACAATCAGAGAAATATTTCTATTTGATCCAGAGATAGAGAGAACTTTTAGAAAGAACAGAAGAAAGCAAAAAGCTAGAAAGATGGCTGATAGAATTCCTGAGCCGGAAGTTGACTTGGAAAATTCGGTTGATGAAAGAGATAAGATAATCAGAACTTATACAGAACTTATACACGGAGGCTTTGGTCGAAAGGAAGCCGATTGAACATCCTGTCGGTCGACAGGATACGTGTTGATTGACACAGCTATTGTCGAAGAGGACATGTCGATCACTTCTGTCAATCGACAAGAGGTGTGTCGATCGATAGGAGTTAGACAGAAGGGGCATATCGAGCTACTCTTGTCGATCGACAGGGGTCATGTCGACAAGGGTTGTGTCTACCGACACAGATCCCTGTCGGTCGACACAGAGCTTCTTTCTTTGGAAAACTTAACCTCTTATCCTGATCTTAGTTCCTTTCTAGATTCGATTTATTATGATTCAGTTATTGTTGTCCTAGATCATCCGTTCTGACTTGGGTATCCCTTATTGATTGTAGGAAACTGAGTTAGAAGGACAAGCTCATACTAGCGGAAAGACATCTAGCCTATAAACCAATTATCAGGTGGGAAACTATTTCAGTATAAAATCAAATGCGTGGTTTTTCCTTTCCAAAATGTGTAAACTGCTTTGTTTTAAATTGAGAATTGCTATGCATGTTTTTGTGCTATTATATATGTCCTCTGTTGAATGCTAACAACAGAGAGTTATTAATAAGACAAGAACCATGTACTACTTGTGCATGCGCTACTCTTATTAACTGTGAAGGTTTGCTACCTTATTATGCAAGTTGGGTGAAATGGTAGTGACCGTAAACCCTGGAAAGAATTGTGATGGGTGAAATGGTAGTGACCTTAAACCCTGTGAGAAAGTAAATGATTATAAATACGATCAGATCTCGAAGTGTGTTCCGAGATTAGTGCACTTAGATGATAGTGAGTTGAATGTTAAATCATTCCTAACTAATCATCGTAACTTGGAAGTGGGCCAGCTTCCAGTTACAAAAATGCTAGCAGATATAATAACATATTCACAAAATAAAATGTTTTAGATAGCACGATTCCTTTCAACCAAACCCCGTGTCTATCTGTGTGAGTTGCATAGCATATCTCCTATATAATGTATATTTTCGGGCATGTTTCTCATTGGCTACATTAATACTCAGTCCCTCGTATTATTTCTAAAATACGCAGGTTGAGCGGCATGGATGGCGAGCAGGGGTGTAAACAGAGCAGCTGACTTTTGTAAACATATAGATCCTGAGATATGCATCTCCATATGCATGTCTCCGCCACGCATCACACACGCTGCTACACTCTCTGATTTTTCCTTCCCAGTTCTGAATACTGTTTAAATACTTTTAATTAAACGTATGACTCGAAGTACGATTTACTTTATTCTGAATCTCTTTTTGTTACTTAAATCTTCCGCTTGTTTACTTACTTGAGTAAAAGAAATGTTTGGCAAAACCTGAAACATCAATGTGACGCGACCCCAAATTGGGAAGGTCAGTTGGGGGCGTTACAATCATCATTCATCATTATATTTGCACTTGTTATTATATAGTAATAACATATGCATTATAATGAAGGTAATATAATTTTTCTCTAAAATAAAAGTAATATTATATATAATAGAGGAAGTAATGTCATATAATGATAGTAATATTGTTCTAAAATAAAAGTAATACCATATTATAATGCAGGAAGATGTTTGTTAGGTATATAATGAATGTTAGGTATATAATGCATGTTTCCTAGGTATATAATGCATGTTTCTTATGCATATAATGCATGTTTGTTAGATATATAATGCATGTCGAGATAAAATACGCAAATAGAATCTTTAATAAGTACAAAATGACAAAAATACCCTATAATGCAGGTTTTTTGAGATAAAATGACCGAAAATTTTAGTAAAATCCTGAGCGTTCATTCATCAAAATCAATGGCGAGGATTGGTTCTTATTTCTTATGGTAAGAGTGGTTCTCACTGGATCGCATCCCTATATATATATATATATATATATATA
>JAPKLW010003192.1:0-48267 GCA_026898455.1 Plectranthus barbatus | reverse complement strand
TGAATACATCGATAAAAGTATAAGTGTAAGTGACGAACTTTTATTCCGTTGCATTTCGTGATAAGTTGTATTCACGACGACTCTGATATTTGAGGACCAACAATGGAGAATTTTTCTGCCGAGTATAATAGAAGCTTTGCATTGTTCATCTTGACGAACTTATAACCTGCTCGCTAAACACAAAGAAGTGAAAGAAAAATACGGATCTGGTCCAAAATGACTCAAACAGCTAGTCTGTAAAGACCAATTGCTCTAATACCACTTGTTGGTCCCGAGATCAGAGTTTGATATGCACCCCAAAAATTTTAATGAAAACTTGCATCAGAAACTGGTTGTTACTCACCCGTTTGTATTTCTTAAAAGCTGACTGTTAGCAAGTTTGGTTATTAGTCTAGTTCGAGTTATACTTCAACACTTAGATAATATTAAGTTTTAAATCCTTACAAAAAAGTAAATAAAGCAGTAAATGCAAAAATATTTATAGAGGTTCGGACACAAAATCCCTACGTCCTCTCGTGAGATCTTAATTCTGGAATACACTAACTTTCAAAATACAAGGGTTCTCACGATCTATCTCAAACTGATGAATGCCCATGTCTACCAGTCCAATTGCTCACTCACCCAGGTTGTTGCTTCCTCCACTTCGCAGATTCTAGACTGTGGGCACACCACACAACCTCCTCTTATGAAACTTGGGAACTTTAGGGTTCTTCACGGAATCATCGATCACTTTGTCTAGACGCCCATAAGAATTATAGCTTGGAGAAAAATTGAGATTGTTGTGTTCTTCATTGGAGAGTAAGAACACCAAGAGATAAACTTGTGCTAGAAAGCAACAAGTCTCATGTCCAAGACGTCACACGGTAAGCTTAGAGAAAGCCTCAAACTTTAGAAACCTTGGATTTACGATTTCATAGAGTTTTTTTACTTTGTTTGAAATTCAGTATCTCAGTTACTTCTCTTATGTGGACACTTCATCTATTTGTAGAAGAAGTGTGAGAGGTTTGAAATACTACTCGTTTAGAGACAATCTGGATGTTGTTAAATCTAGACCTCTTTCTTCTGTGAAAGACATAGTGCTTTCCAGAAAGTCTGCATCTGCTCCTTATTTTCTGACAAAGGATGTTGACTCTGTACTTTGTGGCAAAACGACTCTTTTAGTTAGTGTGAGGAATTTAAACTGGTTGAACATCATGGTCTCCACACTTTAAGTAATCTCCATTCTTAAAGTCTAGTCTTGAAAGCATTCCATAGACTTTGCTCTCCTTGTCTCTATGCGTGGGTAGGGATATCTTGTTAACTGGTGTCCTCCAAGCTGGTGACGTCTACTAATTTTTCTAAAAATGAGAATCTAAAGCTGGCAACTAGTGCGAAGGTTTTATCATAATCAATCCCTTCACACTGAGCGTATCCTGGACAACAAGTCGTGCTTTGTTCCATTTAATGTTGCTAGTTTCATCCCACTTGTTCTTAAATACCCATTTGGTACCTATTACTAGTTGGTGTGTTGGTCTGTCAACCAAGTACCAAGCATTATTGCGGGTGAATTCTTCCAATTCCTCTTCCATCGCCTTATTCCAATCCACCGACTGCAAGGTTTCTCTCATTTTTGTTTGCTCTAATGGGGCTCTAATGGGAAATAAAGCGTGAGAGTAGTGCACTCCCAGCACTCGTTCGAATGGAATTCGTAACATCATCCACGATGTCTGACTCTGGGTGATGTCGCAACCACTTTGGTCGCTGCAGCTCTTTAACTTCAACTGGTTGGATGAGAGGTAATGTGCTCTGGACATTCATTAATTAATTTAGCTTATGATAATCAACCACAATTAATTAATCTCTTATTTCTTGAGTAGTACCACTTACTCCTTTTTACTTATGTCTGAATTAATAATTCAACTTGCAGGGTTTAGCATAGTGAACCTTGTGAGCTACATGTCCAGCCTAAGCAAGCCACACACAAACCGTCATATCCAAGATGCATGTATAAGAGTATATTTAAGACTCGTCACCATTGCAATTCAAAGTGTGGTCAACTTGTGTATGTCCCTTAGCCTTCCATTATATTTAACATCATAATAAGTATGTTGAGATCTGACTCATTCATATGTTAATGAGAATGGCGTATCTCACTATTGATCCCATCAATACATAAAGATGTACTGACACATCAAGTAGCTAGGATAAGCTCACTTATATACTGATGTGTCACAGCTTAAACCGACAACCTATCCAGGAATTGTCTCAGCCGTGATACAGTTTATATCTTGCTAGACCAAACAATTCATATCTATGTGATCTCCTACACATCATATGATCATCCCTATAGGCAAGATAATAGGATATTATAGTTCGTATCCTATATTTATTATATCGTATAACGACTATGTTGATGTAACACATTTACGAAGACCACTATATCAAATAAATACACTTAATCATAAATGCTTTTAGTATACAACCCCAACAATCTTCCACTTATACTCAAAGCATAATAACATTGCTTTATCAGAGTATTAAGTGTGTCTGTATCTGACTTAGCTTATTTACACGTTTATCATCATGTGATAATTTTTAACCTACATATCTAGACTATGAGTGTGATCCTCATAAGTCTTCTAAGGTGAACATTGTGAAAATAAATCTACTAGACCTTTCGTGTCAATCGCTCTCACTTTATACACACCCCTAGAGGACAACATCGGAGTTATACTGCTTCTTGAGAAGTTTATATAACTGCTACACACTCATCCTTCATACTGGAATTTGCGACGCACTTCTGTGTAAGATTCATATAACTCCTCAGCTAAGGCCAACACATAGTTAAAGGTCGATTTCCTTCTTTCATGATCCTCCTGGATATCCGATAACTTTCAACCCAAAAGGCACATTTATAAACCAATGTGCCTATCCAGGATTGAATTGATATTTGTTCACCATGCCTATAGCATTACAGATATCTGACTTTGTTCATCACCATATAGGAGGGTAGCAACCCTTTCCTGGCCTTATGATGAAACGAGTCTCCACAGAATCAACTCAAGTGACTTGAGACACCTAAACATCCTTTCTTGTGGTCACACAAGACTTTAATCTAAAGGATGTTCCAGTATCTAATATGTCCTACTTCTGAAACTATTCGGATAACCATCTTTTTATGCCTGACTATATCTCCACACCATTTTCGAATGGGAAATACTAACTACATAATGTGCAAGGAAAAACACACTTCCGCTGACATATAACTAGTACATGGAACTCTCATTCTCAATATAAAATATCGAAACATCTGTTTCATGACCTTGAAGCTCCCTTGAGTTCATACTTAAACTCGCTTGTCTTCCAGGCAAGATGTTGCTCACTTTACTGCACTTAACCTATCTGGTTGTTGCATATAGGTGTCATTACCTTTTAGATACCTGGGTTCAAATGTGCGGTTATGGAAAGAACTCGAATGAATTTATGAGTTGTAACCGGTGAGAAGGCTTTGTTATGAACATACATTTCTCACAAAACTAGACTATAGAATCAGACTAGGTTACGATTCGAATATTTCTTTTATTGTATACCACTTAGTTACCTGTAGCTGAAAAGCTAATTGGTAACACTGATCCTGATATACAACCATAACTGTTATTGACTCATTTCTGAATTCATGACTTGACATCATTAAACTGCATCGTTTGTCTTAACAGCTTTGTTGTGCATTAAGGGATTAGTACAACATTGTTCGCCAACTTGAAATAAGTCCAAAGACTAATTCCCACGAACCAGTATTGTTAAGCCTATTAAGGAAACCTCCAACTGCAACAATGTTCCTTTATATAGTGTTAATTATTGGTGCATTAATTTGTGGTTTACCACCTTGCATGGGCGATCATGCAATTGGTACCATACGTACCGAGGTATGCTCAATCTGCCATGGGGCATTTCTTGATGGATTTGAATTGTCTTCTCCAAATCGTTGGAGAACAATCTCATATTTGGATTCGTGGTTTCATCCTATACTATAACTCGTGTTTAGGATATTAAAGAAACTACCTTTTTGTTTAGCTGGGATAGCCCACAAAGCAGTATTTGCTTAAACATTTCTTCTAACCAATCAACTTCCTTTATCAACTTAAAAGATGTAACAACCCATCATTGCCTTTTGACAAATTCAAGATTCCACTAGGGTATTGAAACCGATTAAGAAGACACTTGATTAAGCAAATACAATACTGCTTTTGGCGCACTCCCAAAAAATGAAAAATGGCAAAGATGGCATAATTTATCAACTTTAAAGAATCTTATCTTCTTTGTTTTTTCCACACTATCCCTTGAGGGATAACATGTGTAGTCAACTGGGATTTCTCTTGCTCTGTTTAATACTTTAAAGCACATCACTTGAGATACACACCACTATGAAGGAATCATAATGTCTTTATGGTCTTATTTAACTTCTTCACTACCTTAGTCATAAACACACTTGATTAAAGAAAGAGACTAAGACTTGTAATGATTAGATAAACATATCCACATATTAAGTAATTACAGTATCTATGCCTATTCAAGGCAACTGCGGAAGTAGACTCATACAGAGCAAACATGAATATCTCCTAGAGACTCAACTGCCTATTAAAAGGTCTGGTTATCATCTTTTACATCTAAGTAGTATTTATAAGTACCATTCTTATGAATACCCGGATAAAATCCATAGTTCAATGAATTACTTAAAAATACTTAGATCGATGTAACCTCATCTTTAGAAAGATTCTTTAATATGCCATAGATCACTGTCGATTTATGTAAACAAGAACTGAAGAGAAACATTCATTTAATAATAGAAAACACTGTTATTTATCATGATAGCAAATAACTCTATAAAAAGTAACTGATAATCCATAAAACATAAATGAAAATAATTTTTCAAAACAAAAAATCTCTTCAAAACTTAAAGGAAACAATGTTTATCATAAACCCAAAGCAAAAACTCCATCAGATTCATAACAACAATCATGGAGGTGGTAATCCCGCCATCTTCAAGATTTTTCACCAGCTTGATTCACTGCAAGATGCATCAAAACATGATTAGTACTTACAATAACCACTACTCATAGAAGAGTAGAAATCTAATACTAAGCATGCAAACGATGACGTACCTTGTCCATTGGTGTTAGCACCTAGACAGTTTGCTTTCTAGTGTCCTATCTTGCCACAGCGGTAACACTTGCCCTTTTTTTTTTACTTTTCCAACCTTTTTCTTTGGACCAGAGACTCCATTGTTCCAATCAATAGTTTTCTTGGGTTTATTCCTTGTCACCCCCTTAGACTTTGCTCGTTTAGGAGCAACAATATGACTATCAAAAGAAACCAAAATTGTTTTATCGGGTTCCATCAGGGACCGTGCTGCAATGAAGTCGCTGAGAAACTCATTAAGAGTATACTCTTTCTTGTTCATCACAGCATTCAGCCTGAAATTTTCAAAGGACTTGGGAAGAGAGTTTAGTATGATATTGACCTGGGCTTGCCCGTCAATACCACCACTATGCAACATTAGTTCATCCATGAGGTGAGTCATGGCAACCACGTGCTCTCTCACTGAACTGCCTTCTGACATTTTCTTACTCACAATCTCTCTCATGAGATTGAATCTGACAGTTCTGTTTGTCTCCCCGTAACTCACTATGAGACTATCCATAATATCAGAGGCCTTATCACAATGCTGATGCTGCAGTTGCAGTACTTTATTCATAGTGATAATCATGTAACACTTGACTACATTATTGGACTTGATCTACTTGTCATAAAGTTGTCGCAGCTCAACAGTAAAATTAGCATCTGGGACTGGCAGACACGTCAATAATAATGTAATCCAAATTACGCTTCAATTCCAGGAAATTTGGACCATTGAGAGGATTTTGTGCGAGGTATTAATGACTTTATTCATAAACATATCTGAAAACAAATAAGCAAATTAATGTAAGCCCATAACGAATGATTAAACAAATATTCATAGAAACCTTTAGATAAAACAATACAATTTTTCCTCTAATTGCCCAAGTAAATTTAGCGCAAGCTACTTCAGCAGACGTTTACGACAAACCACTCAACCAGACCAAAATAGGCCCTTTAATTTAAGAACATGCCAGGTATCCGCCGATTAAAGAAATTAATATTGGAGATACTAAGACCATGTTCACCTATCTAGAGCAGGGACATCATTCATGAGTTATACTCCGGGCAACATCTTAGCCAAATAACCACAATCCTAACTCCAGATGATAAAAGGCGATTTGGCATATGTACTCGACCCATACCGCATGCCATTTACATCCTTCGTTATCTCATTTAAATTAATCTCAGAGACTTGTAGAAGTTGTTTTAATGCAAGTCGCTTCAGCACACGTTTGCTTATAGGCTCCCACTCCTCATCTTAAAGTAAATGTTTTATTTAGAAACCTCATTGCATTAAAACTTGTAAGTTATTTCTAACGCAAGCTGTTTTAGTAGACGTTTACGCTTTAAAGTGCTTTACTTCTAATGAGAATCCGTATTTGTGGAGGTCTAATGATTTTAGTTTGAAAATAACCAAAAACCAGCTTAGTATTTTAATTTCTAAAGGTTTCATGCGCACACATTATTTTAAGTCTAATAAATTATGTCAAAACTAAAATTCCATAAAAAAATTATGATCCTGAAATTTAAGACACAATTTAAAACATAAAATAAATCACATAAAGCATGCTAAATAAATAAAATTATAACATGCTTTAAACTGTAAATAAATAAAGAAGTAGTAGTCGACGACAACCATCTGCACCCAATCCAGCCATCGCCTGCGTCGCAACCAGCAGTAGTAGCCGTCGACAACCATTTGAACGGTGAGGGCATGACGATGCACGATGGCCGGCCTGCTATTGCGATGATAGGGTGAAGAACCCAACTTCATGGGACTGTTGCCGCCAACTTCGTCGTGCGCGGAGCCTGCCTCCTTTGTCATAGTGGTCGCCTACCACCTGGTTTCAAATGCCGATGAGCCACGCCGGCCAATGATGTTGTACGGGCTATCGGAGATGCCATGAAAAGGTACAGCTCAAGCGGCTGCAAAAATGCGCAGACGAGTGCACAAGTTGCAGTGCCTGCTTCACCGCGTCCGGCCGTCATCCAGCCTCGTCGGCACTGCGAGCTGGCTGCACCGCCACCGCCGTTTGGTGAGCAATCCGGGCACTACATACTGCTGAACTGATGTCGTGTCTGTTGCACTGTGTTTTTCGTTCTTTGTTTTTCTAGATTATAGATTTGAATTAAAAATTACAAAAAATAGATCTTAAATCTATTACCTGATTTTTCATATCAAATCTAACCACGTATTTTCTCGTGGTAGAAAAAAAATCCAAAAGCGAGATGGCCACGAGAACAAAAACACCCACGAAAATTCAAATTCCTCCACAATAAATAAAAAAACGTACACATTTATTCAATCTTAATTTATTGACAATAGAACCTAAACATCCAATTGTAGGAACTGAGTCTATAACAGACAACGTGGGTTATATTTTATTATTTCAGTCGTTTGGATCGTTATTAGGTTATAAAAAATAAATTAGATTGAATAAACCAGGCGAACCATATGCATGCTCTTAATATTTAATTGTAGAGAATAGATTTATGGAATACCTGAACTCCAGATTCGGATCTCTAGATCTGGATCGAGGATGGCGACAATGGTTGGATTTGGATGTGGGATACAATCAACGTTGTTGTGTTCCAACAGATTTGATCTTTTGGTGAGGATACGCTACCGAGTTGAATCAAAATCGAGGAAGTCGATCAGCTTCCCCTTATGACTTCGTTGTCACCCCTCTCTCCCTTTTCTCTCAATTACGTACTATCGTACTGAATATTGTGTTGTGCATAATGATCTAATGGAGAATAGGGTTTATAAAGTTTTAGGGTTTGCAAACCCTAGTACTAATGGGGTCAGAGCAGTTTAAGGGCCAAAATAATGATCAAATGCAAATAACTGGATGGGCCCTTCTTATTAATTGATTCTACATGTACAAGCCAGAGCATAATTAATTAATAAAATATTAATTTAATTTCACCAAGGAAATCAATGTTGACTCACCCCTTTATTTCTACGTTATATGGAACGAGTTGCATTAAACTTGAATGATCCACATATTTAAGGTTCTATACATTCATTAATTAATTTGGCTTATGACAATCCGCTACAATTAATTAATCTCTTATTTCCTGAGTAGTACCTTTCACTCCTTTTCACTTATGCTTGAATTAATAATTTAACATGTAGGGTTTAGCATATTGAACCTTGTAAGCCCCTCAGGGGATGTCCCCATCCTAAAACGGATATGATTACCTACATGTCCAGCCTAAGCAAACCACAGACAAACCGCCACACCCGAGATGCATGTATAAGAGTTCATGTAAGACTCGCCTCCATAGCAAGTCAAAGTTTAGTCAATCTGTGTATATCCCTTAGCCTTCCATTAGGTTTAAGATCATAATAAGTATGTTGAGATCTGGTTTATTCATATGTCAATGAGAATGGCGTCTCTCACTGTTGATCCCATAAATACATAAAGATGTACCGACGCATCAAGTAGTTAGGATAAACTCACTTATATACTGATGTGTCGCAACTTAAATCAACAGCCTATCCAGGAACTGTCTTAGCTGTGATACTGTTTATATCTCGATTGGCCAAATGATTCATATGATCCTCTGTGATCTCCTACACACCATATGATCATCCCTATAGGCGAGATAATAGGATATTATTGTTCGTATAGTATATTTGTTATATCAGATAGTGACTATGTTGAAGTAACACATTTATGAAAATGAGTGTATCAAACGAACATACTTAATCATAAATGCTTTTAGTATACAGTTCCAATACTAATGTCATTATCTCCAGTGTCTGGCTCACCAGTTTCTAACTCTCCAGCTAGGTCTTCATCAGCAATCAGTTCCTCTGCCTCTGGAAGAACTTATATGACGTTCTCGTCTTCAAGCTACATCCTCCTAGGTTAGATCCAACCTTGATTAGTGTTCTCGGGCAAGAAAATGGAATCCAAGGCCATAGCATGATCATTTGCATCATTGACCCTCTTGGTTGTTTGTGGACCAACCGAGGTTATTGGCTGGCAAGACTTGTCACTCATCGATCTAGTCCAAATAGTTGATTTAAAAAGAGGAGTCTTGCTCAGTTAGGCATTGAGATCGCTCCTATTATGAGTGTAGCATGCATTAATGATTGCCTTGCCCCAATATCTTTCATTCAGGTTGGCTTTGGCAAGATGGCGAGCATTGTCCTCACTGCTTCCTTGAGTGCTCTATTCATGTGTTCTGCTAGCCCGTTATGTTGTTGAGTTCTTGGAGCTGACTTTTCATGTCCAATTCCAATTTCCGATACCACTTGTTGGTCCCAAAATCAGAGTTAGACAATATACAGCGGAAGTCTTTCAGAGTTAGGTCCTCCAAGCTGGTGATTCTGGCACTAGCTCAGGTTAAAAAATGCAGGTATTTAGCGAGCACTATATATTACTTAGTCCAGCTTCAGTAATATATTCAACACCTGAGGTGTCGGGTTTTAAATCCATTGTATAATTTAAATAAAACAATAAATAACACAAATTCTAGAGGTTTGGACCAAACCGCCCCACGTTTTCTCTTCAGACGTGCAGTCTTGAAATTACTGAGCTGGAGATTACAAATATGTAAACATTCTATTGCTAGCTGATGATCCCCATGTCCACTAGTTCACTACCGCACTCGCTAAGTCCTCTGCAATCCAGAGCTTCTTCAGGCCTGAAGCGTGGGCACACCACCTAACCTTCAGACTGGATGTGAGAGTTTGAGTTCCTCTTAAAAATGTTAGCTTGCGGTATACACCCGTGATAGTTGCCACCGGAGAAGTGACATCTCCAAGATGTTTTCTTACTCATAAAATAAGAAAATACGAATAGCTCTTGTAAGACGCAAAAAGCCTCGTGTTTAGGAAGGAACACAAAAAGCTATTAGAACAGCCTGAAAGCTTTTCGATGTAGAGAGATTGTAGCTTTCGAGAATGATTGGCAAATTATAATCGAAAGGATGATTGCTCAGAAGTCTGTTTGTCAATTAGTAGAACGGTTCTTACAACCTCCACCAGATAGTTTTAAGCCTCTTTTTATAGACGCTCCTTGGAAGGTTTGAGTCTCAAGCCGATTGGAGCCATTGTGAGACAAAAGGAACATGTCACGCCGAAGTCTCACTTTTTCTGACTCGCGGTGTATTTTTTGTCAGAACCGGTGCACTTTTTTGCTATAGTCAAAACGGCTCTTTTAGCCAGTCCGAGGAATGTTTGTTGGTTGATTCCTTGGATGAACAAGTTTTTAAGTGTTTAGACTCTAAATCTCATTTCCTAAAGTCTAGACTTGTCTTGATAGGCACTTGCTTGTTTTTGCTTGCTGGTGTCTCTTCTAGCTGGTTGGTAAGCACCTTGCTTGTGACATTTTCTCGTAAGCTCCTTACTGGTGATCCACTAGCTAGTGATGACATGTTAGCTAGCATCCTCCAAGGCATTTTGTTGGTAACAATGTGTTAGCCAGTAAATCCAAACAAGCTTCTTTGCTAGTTAAAACTTCACTAGAAAATCTCCTAAAACTTGTAATTGGCTTTATTACAACTCGATAATTTCTATATAGGACATTAGATGTTTGAGCTAATCTAGCTAGAGACACTCTATCTAGTGCTATGTTTGACTTATCAAAACATAAGGAAAGAATTTCTAACATAAATTCCTAACATATTACAAAATATCCCTTTGATGCATATTTTACTACACAATAATGCATACAAGATTTATTAAGTCTTGAGAGGTGAATCACCAATTTGGAATGTTGAGATTTATTCTTATTACTCATGACAACAATCATTACAACAATCATTCTCGTAAGATCATTGTGATCCAGTGCTAAAATTAAAGTTAGTGGCAAATAGGAATAAATTTCAAACCTTTGATTGACATCATCAACAATTGAGATACAAAACATTAATGGTTAAAAAAGAAACATAATTCTCGTTATGTTTAATTGTTTTATAAGTTATGTGTTAGAAATTAGGTTGTAATTCTCTTTTTTTACTATGTTTTGATGTGCCAAACCAACCATTTGTTAGTTAAACTATATAGAACTGGCAAGTCTCTAGATGTATTGTCCTGTATAGAATTATCGAGCTGTAATAGAAACTAGATATCTCACTAGTTTGGGTCTCGAAGCCAATGGCGACGATAGTGCTGAAATGTCTAGGAACTGACAGGTTACCAGTAGAGAAGATCAACAACTTGTTTCTTGATGTTGTGAAGAGGAAACTGGCAAAACCAAACATTCAAAGAGACAGAGAATGATTCAGTCGTAAGCTCTTAAGGAGCTAACTTGAAGATGATGGTTTCTACAGTGTGCGTCACTCAGAGACAAAAGATCAAGTTACTTAGTAATCTGCCAGTTTGTAATCCTAAGACTGGGAAAGATTCGTTCTGACACAAGTTAAAGAGGTATACCTACCACAATGCTTTGTACGGTACTATAGCGTAGAAAGCATGTTGCGTTAGAACATCCCATTGGTCAAATTTGAATTTGTTTCAAATGACTAAATCTTTATTTCCTTAAGGCACGCGCCTATAAATAGAGGAGAAGGTACACAGAGAGAAGGTTACGAATGTTGTTACCACTCGAACTGATTTCATTGTACCGACTACGATAAGTCATACTTCAAGCTCTCAGCTCTCATAGCTTTTTGTGTTTCTTATACTAGAGGCTCTTAGCATCTTGCTAGAGCTATTTCCGGAGTTCTTAGTGTCTAAGTAAGAATTCGAGAAGATGTTATCACTCTTTGAGAAACTAAGGTGGCATTTCAACCAACCAATTAGGTTCTGAGAAGAACTCAACCATCCAACCCATTCCAGCTGGTGGTTACGTGACATGTTCGCACATCAAGCTGAAGAGAGCGAGTTATTGGTGGACTAAGCGAGACTGCATATTGCTGGTGGACAAAGAAGCTGCCCGCAGTTGCAACAGATCGTACTACATCACCCTATAATTGGTTCTAGTGTATTCCAACATGCGCAGTTGAATAGTGGAATCAAGACATTTGGCTCTGGACAAGTATAAACTTTTGTGTCGTTTACTACTTTGTTATTTTCTACTTTGCTATTTTCTGCTTTTGATTTGATATCCACCTAACAACTTGCTAATTTGTTGGTGTATACTCTGCGAAATCGGCTTAGTAAATAATCGACCATATATAACAAGTAAGAATATCCCTATTATTTTTCCGCTGCATACGTTATTATCTGATTTTGGGATTAACATCATTTTTATTGTGAGACGAATTTAATAAAATGATGTATTTCTGTATTGCAAATGATGTTTCACCATTTTTATTGTGATATGAGTTTAATGAAATGATGTATTTCTTTATTGCAAATTATGTATTTCTTTGTTGTAAATAGTGTAATTCTTAAAAATGAAAAGATGTATTTAACTTATTGAAATGATGTATTAAGATCCATCTCAAAATAAAAAAAATAGTGAGACCGTCTCTCAGGAGACCAACTCATATTCTATTTAGTATAAAATCAGTTTTTAGTGTTAGATCCACCCTATATATGTTCTTGGTTGTGAATTCTCAGCAGGCAATCTTGACCCACTCAATCAAATGAACAGCATGTGACACGAAACTTCTCACACCCTACATATCGAATGACTGAATGAGTACTTGGTTAAATAAAAATATATTCAATTTGCAGTGTCTTCGTGATAATATAAATAAAATGGCAAAGTTCTTCAACTATAAAATTCTGAGATTAAAATATATACTTCTTTTATTTTATTTACATTTAAAAACACACAATTTAATAAAGAATAATGTTTTGTCTTCGAGGTTGGACTTACTTTTTTGACCTGGCATGCCACTTATAACATAATTATAGTTTTTTTAATGCACGTTTCTTCTTTATGCTATTGCTTATTTTTTGGTGTTATATTTGATAAAATTTGATTTTAAGAAATAAGCTATTATATATTAGATGATTATAAGTTTCAAGATTTATTAAATAAGTTTTTACAATATTGGTTTAATAAAATTATTATATTGAAAAATATAGTTATTTAATTAAATTAAAAGCTTAGTCATTAGATTGATTTATATAACTAAATTAATAATTATGTTATAATTTCAAAATTAATGAAAAGTTTAGTTGAAATTTGTGATTAACGCAGTATTACTACTGCCATCTAACTCCCCACACAAAACTATGCCACGACTCCATGCCCTCCATCATCACCAATTTCATGGAATTCGAGCCCAACCCGGCCCGCCTATTCACGGCATCCCTCCAACTCGTTGCCGATGAACTCAACCACACAGCCATTTCCATATCCGAAGCTCTCTCATCCAGCAACAGCACATCCCTAACCTGGCCCAGAATGTCCGCGTGCCAGACACTGGTCAACGACTCACTGAGTCGTCTCGACGGATAGTTGAGCTTGCTCGGAGCGGACATGCTCTTCAGCTCGTGGATACCTTACGTAGAGGATCTCAACATCGGGGATGAAATGACGGCGGTGGAGAATAATATGAGAAAATATTTGCTGGGTCTGGGTGAGATTGATGGTTACAGGAAGAAGGTGGAGGTGGTGGAATCTGGAGTGCTGAAAGCAAGCAGGCTGGCGGCGAATTTCATGTCGCTGTTTGAGAGCAGGCAATCGGTTGTTGATGACTTATATATTCCTTATTCTTTGACAGATGGAAATAATTTTGTTATTTCTAGTCATCATTCCTACTTTGATCATTTTTATTATTATTTTTACGATTTTGATTTCATTTTTCTGGTTTGTTTGTTTGGTGTGACGTACTTGTTCTTGGGATTGCTCTACTTCTTGGTCTGGCAGCAATAGCCATCTCGTTAGGACAATGAAATTGATCGTCTTTATATCTTCTTGTTTAAATTTGAATAACCTCCAATGCATTTTGTGTCTTTTCCTCTTTTCTCACCTCTAATCATATATCCACACACTTCACAAATGCAATTACTTATTTTAATTGCACTATACCCCCATATTTACTGTATATTTCATTTATATGTATTACCTTTTGATGTACAAAATGCTATGATGATACAGGGAGAAGTTGTCGTGCCTCCAAATCGGGCCTATGCGGCACACTCACGTGCGAACAATATACGCTAAGGATTTTAGTGGTTTGAAAACAATTTTTGAACTTTATTTAAAGAGTGGCGGAAGCAAGTGAAGTTTATCAAAAGAACATGAACTTGTTTTTTAAGAAAGTAATTTAAATCAAAATGATAAACAAAAGATCAAGCGTAGCGGAAGCAAATAACTTATTCACAAATAAAGTGTGGAGAAAAAAGAATGACAATTGATTTCAAATAATGACCACCACGCGAGTCTTACGTCAAGTACGACTTGGAACAATAAATTGCATGCATAAATATACCAAAAACAATACATGGGCGCTATGTATGAAGACATAGTCCCTTGGCTCAAGTACAAGATAATAATTCAAATAAATCAAGATAGGATAACATGCCAAAATGAGCTCAAGCTAGATCATGTCATTAAGGTCCAAATACTTCAAGCAATGCATCAAAAGAGGATTGTAATTTGGACTTACAAAACAAAAGGCTCCAAGCACTATAAGAAAAATGCTGATAAACAACAGTGAAAAGACAACGATTTTGACTTAAAGCCGTTGTTGTAAAGTGATTAAAGTCTAAAGCGTTGTCTAATAGTGTCAAAAAATGCATAAAGACAACGGTTGAAACTTACCGTTGTTGTTTGAATGTTGTCTAATAGACAAAAGACAACAAATAAATTTTAGTATTGTTATATATTTTTTACTATAATTCTAAATCTATGTATATATAAAAATCAATAAAATAAATCTCTATAGAACAATATTTATCAATTTTTTGAAAAGATATATATTTTTCACTTGATTAGTTATTTTATTTATTATGTTTGAATAATAATATTGTAATTTATTTTATAAATTGATGATTTTTTTTAAAAAATCACTTAGAAATTTATAATATTATTAAATATATTATAATATAAGATATTATTTTATCATTCACACAACTTATACAAATCTAATTAATCTAATATCAAAATCCTAAATTACCTTTCTCCTAATTAAAATCCCTAATCAAATTTTATCCTCACGTCTCTCCTCGATCTTTAGACTCCCCTCCGCCATTCTCCCGGCTGCACGCTCGCCCTCCACCATCGTCGCCCCTGCCGCCAACGCCCTCCGCTGTCGCCCTTTAACCCAAAAGAGAGAAATGAACCAATAGGCGAAGGGATTTACAATTTTAATTCATTATGGTTCACAACCACCTACTTATATTCGCCGCCGCCACCGCCACCGGCATCACCTTGTACCTGCATGTGAGGACAACACACACAGGGGTTGAGTACTCCGCGTATCCAGTGTTCATGGTGTCCCAAAAACAGATTACATATATAGTATTATGGAAATGCACCGTATCACACATGCATAACATAAGAGTTTTATTGAAATGAACTTGTGAATGCATAAAAATAATTTACCTCACAAGGACATGCCCGCTAATTTTGTGGCACCAACACATTCATCACTTCCAACAATTACATCACCAACATATTTATCATCTCATCACATAATTCACATATGGGGTAAGATGGGAGTGGCCACTCGCTATCCACCCGGTAAGGGGATCTGAGTCCTTACCCGACGGTAGACTTTCACACAACCTCCAAGCTAATGCATTAGTCTTACACATAAATCTTGGGGATAGCAATTCCCCGATCCAACACATCTCCAATATCATTCATGAGACAAGGGTGAGTAAACTCAACCCAAATTTAATTGGTCATTCATCATCAATAACAATTGCAAAGGTGCCAAAACATTTATACGGTGCTCCATACTTTAAAACGAAAATATTTTCAATTTCATTTGAAAACATTTGCAAAAATTATTTGTAGGATAAAGTAGTGTCCACCTTATAGCTTATGAAATGGATGATCACTTGGTGTCTCTAGTTGATGCCTCTTTTCCACAATCATCAACACCTAGATTTATAACACTTAATTACTAGGTGTGCTCATCCAAATCCATCCATGCTTCTTATGCACAACTAGTTCATCTAATTTACTTAGCATGCTTCATGTGATTGTTCTATGCTTAAGCTCATATATGTAATCAATCATGCTCATTCTTAACAAGTTGACATGCTCTTCACTAATTCACCAAGTCATGTATCCGCAATTATCACATATCAAGCCTCTCTTCACCATTTACATTTTCATGTATCCAACATTAATCCTTGTGGCTTAAAATGTTTCAATCAAATGGCATCAACAATTAAGACTCTAAAAATATGCTTATGTCCTAATACTAAAGATGCAAGTATTTAATCAAATAATTATGAAAAGTTGTTTAGTAAACATTCTTTCTATTGGAAACATTTTTTTTAAGTTTATAAAACATTTGGGTGAGAATTAGAAATACTCTATGCTTTCAACTTAGAAAGATTCATTGTTATGACTAAAAGAAAAATGTTGTTTTCAAATCAACACCATTTAAAATTGACAAATAATTTGATTATGAAGTTTAATATGCACAAACTAGAATTTTAAATGAACATACTCCATTTGACGGTTTATCAAAATCATTTTTCATTTGAAAGTTACGGACTGGGGGAGAATGCATTTCCTGGGGGTTTTGCTACGGGTTTGCAAGCAGGGATGTGACTTTGAAACTTATTCATGGTCAAAATACAAGTTATAAAGACTTGAAAATTAGCATGAAATTCCTACAATGTGTTTAAGAATCATAAATAAATTTTGAGAATTTTATAAAATGTCTAAGTACACTTTCATAATTATTTTCAAACGTGCAATGCAGAATGACGCATATTTTTGCATGACACATAACTCACGAACCACATATTATTTCTCAATGAAACCAAAGCCAAAATTTTAGCAACAGGACCGCGTGTAACATATTCGAAAATCAGCTCAATTGGGAATCATTTAATAGATCCAATACAAGAGGCATTCAGAGGTATAATTCTTCCAACTTTTCCAAATATTGGATTTTAACAAAAACCAAGACGTGTCTTCCCCTATTTTTCATTTACTCCATGTTTCAGATACAGAGATAAAACTCGACACACATGATCAAAACAATGTCTAGTATTTATCATGACTTAGGAATTATTTTTATCAAGTATAACTTCCTTTTCAATTATCATGTACGAGTCTCGCTCATAGAAATATCACACTATTTTGTAAAATTCATATCCTCCAATCGACATAACATTTTTGACTCAATCTAGATGCAAAATACTCTTAACATGATAAAATACAACATATCCAAAAATCAGAGAATCCCAAGTTCGGGAAGATTTTCAAATTCGTTCAACAAAGTCAGATTTGTGCATAGTCCCTACGGGATTACACATTTATTCACCTAGTCTCATCATGCTTCAACCAAAAACGGGAAAAGTCATATTACAACACCTTGATTCATATTTTCAGACCTTAACTAGTTCATATTTTGCTCCTATGGCATGTATCTTGAGCTAGATCAAACATATAAAAGCTCTACTATCAACAAGCAACACCTTATCACACATCTACCATCATATGTGCAGATCTTGATCATTACTTAACCAAATGATCTCACATTCGGTTTGGAGCTTCTTGATCCTACATGCAAGCTTCTAGACATGCTTAAGGGGTCCTAGAGAGAGTAGAAAAGAGGTTACTTGAAGAGTTTATTTTCAGATTTGGGTGGGTTTCTTCAAAACTCGAAAATGCTCTTTTCTTGCTTGATTTTCAATATCTTCTTGCTCCTTCCTTCTTGTAGCCTTTGGATCTCTCGATTTCCAACTTGGCTTCTTTGATTGGAGGTGGGGGCTGAAGATGAAAGTGGGAAAATGATAGGGCTTTTGGTATATTTGGGTAGAGTGAGGTAAGTAGATGAGCTTTATGAAATTTTGAAGGTGATTTAAGAAAGAAATGGAGTTGTTCTAGTTAGTTTTTGTGGCTGCCATGTTTGGAGCTTCCATGGAGTTTCTTGAGTGTTCGAAATGAGTGAATGAAGATTATGAGTGGTGATAGGGAGGGAGAGGGCGGTGAAGTGTGGTGAAGAGGGAGGGTGTAGTGTTGGCATAATTTTGCCTACATGCATGCATGTATATGAAATAATCATTATGTCTCTAATTATTTATTTACCTTCTTGCCCTTCAATAATTTACATGGCAAGGCATAAATTTTCCCTTCTAGAAGCTCCGATTAAGTAAATTCCCCATCCACATAATTTATTAAATTTCTAGGAATCTTTTTGAAATGGAGAATCCACCTTATATTACAATATAAGGTTTTGAAATAATAATATTCCTCTACCTTATAATATGATCAAAAATTATATGCAATAAGCTAAGAATTTTTAAATTCCGGAATAGTCTTTGCAGTGAGTGTGTGATGAGTGCTGGCTTTCACCTCGGAATTATTCTCGAGTAATATTTATCTTTGACATAAATATAATTGCGCCCTAGATACATTCGCATGAATAAGAATAGTGATAAGGTAGGAGTTTGTGAGTTAATCCACATATACATTTTCTAATGGGCTCACTTGGGCTCCAAGAAATTTATTTTAGGTTGGGTTCAAAATGTATTGAATTAACCAAGCCCAAGTTTACGTTACTACATCATAGTTTGATCAAATAATTCCCTAGCCCAATAAATGTACTAGCCAAAATTTTAATAGGGAAATGAGCTTCGATTCGCTTCGACTAAATCTTGTCATCATACACGATTTAATAATTTTCGAAATAGCTTGAGAAGTCGAAGTTGAAATAATAATAAAAGGTTAAAAAAATTTCACGATGTTACAGAAGCAAACAAATGTTGATGAAAAAATTCAAAATATAATAATGGTTGTGAAATAAGTGATTGCAAACATTGATAATAAACAAAAAAATTAAAAAAAATAAAGATTTATAGTGGTTTAAGCGTAGACGTCCACTTTTCAACTCTCATCGGTGATGATTTTACTATGGTGGGGAGAATACAAAGTATGTAACAAATTATAATGATGGGGAATGAATATTAATAGGGAGATATTCCTAGATATATAAGGAATGTAAAATTAGATATAATAAAGATATATCAAAATCCTAATCCATCTCGAATATATTAATTCCTATCCAAATCTAATATTGATAAAGTCCAATAGGAAAATAAGATATATATCATATCTTTTCCATATCTACCCAACTCAAACAGCTCTTCAAGTTCCTAGACCTACACGGGCTCGACCCACTTTCTCGTACCAGTCTACTCAAACCACTCGCTCAAGTTATACTGAGACTACTTCAACAATTCTCCATCTTAGGCTCATTATCACCTCAGCTTGGCATCCCCTCTTCAGTTTGACCTCAACAATTTGATTAGTTTCAAATAGCACTCAAACTTAGTACATGGAACCTGCTTCAAATCATATTTGCAGGATTTTCGATGGTATTGATCGTGTGTAGCTCGAGCTCAACAGTTGCTACCACATCTCTAATAAAATGAAATTTCTCATCGATGTGCTTGGTTATCTCATAATGAACGTTCTTTGTGAGTTGCAAAGTACCATGATTATCATTGGAGATCTTCATCTTTCCTTGATCAATCCCCAATTCATTTATGAACCCAAGCAACCACAAATCTTCCTTAAATGCTTTGGTCAAGGCAATGTACTCCTTCTTCGTCGAAGATAAGACAACTAGCCTTTGTAGACTTGCTCTCCAAATAATTGTAGTTCCATACGATGTGAACACAAACCCTATTAAAGGCTTCCTCGTATACATACATCATGCATAATCCGAGTCTACAAATCCTTCGACTGAGATCCTCGAGTTCGAACCATCGTCCTCGAAGACTAGACTCTTCCCAACTGTTCCTCGTGCATACTTGAGTACCCACTTTAGAGCTACCCAATGCTCTTTCCTAGGTTCGACCATGAACCTACTAACCATGTTGAGAGCAGAAACAAGATTTGGTCTCGTACAGGCCATAGCATAGAGTATTTATTATTAATAAATACAATAATAGAGTATTTATTATTAAGAGTAAAGTATTTGATCCGGTCAACTAATAGAAAAAAAAATTTGAATGATCTTATTTTCAGGAATCTTATTTCTATGAGATAGATACAAATTTATTTTCACTTTGATACTACGATAGTTGAACTATTTATGATCAAACTCAGATCAATTTATACTAAAAATTGGTTAATTTAAAAGAAAAATCGACCAATTCTTATATTTTCGAGAATATATAACCCATGTCCTTCATCTAATTTGAAAGACTGTCAAGCTGTTAACTTCTCCAACCAATAAGCCGTCACTTGACCTCTTCAATTCAGTGGGTGAAAGTCAAACCGTTGACAATCATCTCTCGTTCATTCTAGAACAAGATCAAATCTTTTCTTGAAACCCAATCAAGGTCATGGTATCGGTGAACACCAATTTGAAGACACAGCTTATTGAGGAAGATCCAAACGCACTGGCATTTCGAAGAAGAAACAACATCATAATCTTCATCTTCCTTTGCTTCATCATCAACTTAGCGCTATTTTTAGCAACCTCGTTTTTCCATATTCTGCACAACATTTCAGACGAATCCGGTCCCGATCCGCCGCCCCTCAGCCCCGCCGTCAAAGCATACTACTCCGTCGCTTCCAACGTCCCGGCATGTTTAGATATGTTTATGAAGATTGTCAGCATCAAATCCGACGCGGAACCGGATTTGATCTTCGATCTGTCCCTTCGTTCTGCTGCCAAAGATCTAGACATAACCTTGTCTGAATTCATTCTACCCAACTCCGATACTGAGCCGGTCTACAAGAATTGCTCGGGCTCACTGGTGCAAGATGGGTCGGGTCAGATCCGGCGCGCTCTGGAAGCATTGCGGGCCAACCCGTCGGTGGAGACGATGAGCGGTGAGGAGAGGAGTGAGCTGATGAAGTGGATGGCGGCGGCGAAGGGGAACTTGAATGCGTGTCTGGTCGATCTGCGGAAGGGTCAATCGGCGGCTGTGAGTGACGTGAGAGGGAAGGTGTTCAGAGTGAATGCGTACGTCAGAAGCGGGGAGGAATTCCTCGCCGGCTACGACGTCGTGATGCGGCGGTTTAGGGCGGAGATTGTTGCCGGCCCTGATCATTGGAGGAGGAAGGAGGTTTTGCAGAATTGCGTGATTTTGTGTATGAGTGGGTTGTATTATTTGTGCTTTCTTCTTTTCATTCTCTGGGCAATCTGTAGATACGTCGGTGTGAAACCTCCGCCGCTGGGCCATGTTTTCCGATCATTGTTCACCGGAGCGATTTGGCGCCGCTGACATATCCAGTGTGTGTTTCTCTGCGATAATGGAGTTAAGGCTCATGCCTAACATAATCAAGAATATCAATTCAAACTAGTTTTACATTGCGATAATGGAGTATTTACAATTTTGTTTATAAAACAAAAATACTTGTATTAATATTTATTTTAAATTATAATAATTTCTTATCTAACAATGTTAGATATTAGTTAATTATATTCTAAATTATATTTATATATCTTTTTACATATTTATAAATTCTCACAAAAAATAAGAAATAACAAAGAAAAAATCAATAAATATAAGAGTATAATTTACAAAGTGAGCTAAACTTAAATAATAAATTATACTTGTATATTTAAAAATAAATCAAAAAAATAAATTAGTAAATTTTTATATATTTTGAGAAAAAAATGATGAAAATGAAATAATTTTGTTATTATATAAATTGTAGAGTTTAATTTCTAGAATACCCATTTAAAAATGTAAAAAGCATAAATACCTAATTTTTAAAAGCATTCATCATATAGCCAATTTACTGTGATGTTCCTTTTTTATTCCCTATAACAAACTTTTATGCAATCTAATGATTGGTTTCAATAATTTATTTAGAATTTCATGCAAATTGCAATTCTATTAAATGATGTAAATAATTTTAATTTATTCTGTAAACATTTTAATTTTAAATTAATTTAAATAAATAATTATATATTTAATTTCTCATTATTTAGTGTGTCTTAATAGTTGGTTTAATTTTTGCAATATTTTAATTTTCTTTAAATTAATTAAATTTTATATTTTTATATTTAAGTAATAATAAAAGACGTCGTCATGACTTGAGGTTATTCCACATAACCGTATCATAACCGTGCAATTAATTAAATTAGTTTTTATATTTAATTTATAATTGTATCATAACCAAGACATAACTGGTGGCATAATCGATTATGAATGAAAATTGAATACAAGTTAAATAAATTATTTATACACGAATTTAATTTACGATCAAATATTTTCATCACGACTCAAACATCTGTGTTTAGTAAATGTAGTCGACCTACATATGCTACATGTATTTGCAGCTCTAGGTAGCCTACTTGAAGCTTCACCTTCATTAGTTGTTCTTTGTCTGGAGGATGCTTTGACACCGGATGGACGTTGATTATTCCTTGGACGACCGGCTTGACGAGTAATTATCGGAGGTAGTACAACTAATGACTCGCTCTCCGGAGAAATCACCCATTCATCTTGAGGAGGGAGTGGGTGCACTATTCCCGCATAAATATCTCGCAAAGTTGATGTCTTCTAGTAATAAAACACATAGTCATAAAAACTGACACTTTCAAAGCTGTTGAAGAAAATTGGTGTTAGCAATATAAAAAACTCAACAATTATAATTATAATTTGTAATTGAATTTATCGTATGGTTTTTGCAATGTGTGAGCACGGTATCAGATCCAACTGAAATTCATGACAGTTGCAAAGACTATTTGCAAGATCGACCGTCCACGATTTGCTACCGTCGTCCACCTTGTATTTTTGCGGTGCAGTCTTGACAACATTAAATTTCTCCGATAGCTCAATTAATGGAGCAACTTTTTTTACAGTCTCTTCAATTAATTGATCATTCCAAGCATATGCTATTGTTCGTCACTAATCAAACCACTGCTTGACGATATGTCTGAAAGCTTCAACCAATGAGCACACCGGAAGACGTCTAGTATCAAGAAGCTGTGAGTTGAAAGCTTTGACTGCATTTATGTCATGAAACTGAACCGGTGTGCTAGACATAAAGACCTGCTCCAGCGTTCTAGGCCAGTTGTAAGCAACGAGCGAAAACTCCTTAATTTTTGTCATTGTTTTATTATACATGGTAGCACGATATGCATACGTTGCTCGCTGGTAAAGTTTCATAATCAAAGGACTGTAGGTCGTCAACTTGTTCTGCAGATGATAAAAACAAACGCCATGTGGCGTATTCGGATTCACACTTTTGACTGCATTGGCAATGTTGATGTGTTGGTCTGAAATAATCACCAAATTATCATTGCAGCCAAAATCCTGTTGAACCCTTGTCATAAACCACATCAATGACTCATCATTTTTTAGTGGACCGACTCCGATGGAAAGTGGAAAAATATGTTCGTTGCCATCCTTAGTAACAGCAACAAACAAAACACCCTTGTTTTGTCCTTTTAAATGAGTAGCATCGACCATAATCAACTGTCTAAGGGCAACAAACAAGTGCTTAAAGAAACCATCAGAGCCAACATATAAATAGTACCTGATCACGCCTCGAGGATTCTGCATGGTGTCCCCCACATGTCTGCACATGGCTCATACTGTGTCGTCCCAATAGTGGAGGTTGATCTTCGCATTCTCTATCATTGTAGCCCTGTGACCAGCTTTATCTCGACCTCTCTAGAATATCACCTCGGAGCTGTGAGGAATGCATATCTTCTCGAACATCATCTCTATCGTCATCATCTTGAGATAATCTCCCACCAGAACGACTACAATGTTTGTGGTTCATCCTTTCTACGACCGGCATGATCTCATTGCGCCAGATGTCAATGACAACTTCACGAACTATTGTTGGTCCCCGATCAGAGTGTTTTTATATACAGGGGAAGTATTAATGTTGTCTTGCTCTTATCTTGCTACGATCTCAACTTAGCAAGTATTTATCAAATGTGTTTTAGCTTCAATATTCGTTAAGTTAATTGCAGATTATACTACAACACTTGGTGTGTTGAGTTTTAAATATATGCACACACAAAATAACAAAATAAAGCAGTAAAGGGACACAAGGATTTATAGTGGTTCGAACAAAAATTCTACGTCCACTCTTTAGTCCTTTGACTGAAAATTCACTAAATGATTGAATACAAGGTCAGGCCTGATCTCTAATGTTGAGCAGCTCCTCCGTCTGGTCAGCGCGCCCCTTCAAGCACCTCGGTCTTCAATCTTCACCTTGTCACTCCGTAGAGAGAGGACAAACCTCCCTTCTCCTTGGACGTCGATAGTTGGGAGTTTTATAGTTTTTTCCCAGAACCTATCCTTGTGTTGGCGATGCCCGTAATAATCACGCTTGCACAGCAAGGTGACTGCTAGATTCTCTCTAGGAATAGAAAGAATCCCAATATCAACCTTAGAAGTTATACATCAGAGGTCTCGAGCTCCAAGTATGATAGCTTATGAAAAAGCTTCAATCACGTACAAGCTCGGATGAGTTCGCGTAGTGTAGAGAATGTTTGGATCTTCCCTTGTTTTTCTGTGAATAGAATTTTGTGAACCTCTGAATCAAATTTGGACGAAACCTATTTATAGGCGAAGATTCAAACGACTGTTTGAATCTTATCCGTTACACTCAAATGTATTGCTCGTCAATCTCTATTTTTCCTTTTTCTGCAGCGTATAGAGTCTCTTCAAGTCTCCCTTGCGTTTGATTTGCGTAGCTCCTATCTGTAGCCATCTTTATTAGAACGGATCTTTCACTTTGAACTTGAAACCTCCGTTGTGTCTGATGATTATTCTATTATTTGATTTGTCAGGTTTCTTTGTGATTTGGATCCTTCTGATTTGCGACTTGTATTTTCCTTGATTGTTGTTGAGCGTTTGCTGGCGATTGACATTCAACTGGCATCTCAGCAGACTCGCTAATATCTCGCAGTATGCTGGCGTTACTTCTTCATCATTCTCTTGAGTGCGTTCAGCATTCCTCCGTATTTGCTAGCCTTTACTAGCTTCTTCAGCAATCTTCATCAATCATCAAGTCTGCTGAATGCTTCAACATTCTTGATTCTTCTTTTCTAGTTCTATTACAACTTGAGTATATATGACCTATACAGGACTTTTACATTTTGACTCGATACTAAGTTGCTAGAAACTAGATCGGCTTGAGCTTTGATGCACCAAAACATGGGGTTTTAATCTATCTAATAATATTCCTTACAATATCCCCCTTTTTGTCGCGATCAAAGCCTCAATCCTGAGTTTTAATACTAACTGATAATGGGAAAGCTGATTACTGAGATTACGAGGTTTTCCTATCAAATCTATTCTCAGCATCTCAACTCCCTTAGACTCAGTATGGTTCCTAAATGTTCCCCCTCAAAATATCAAGGGTATTGCTCGATTATATATTTTGCTTCATGTAAATGGCTTCCAAATCATTTCTCAGATAAGCACGTAGCACATTTACACACACATATCAAGCAATCATATAGGAATCTATCACACACTCACAACATCAATCCACGCAGTTTGCTGATTACACTGAGTGTGTAATTTCAGCTAGTTCAATTAGATCAGCGTTGGACAATAAGATGTTGTCTTCAACCAATGTTAGTTTCTATTAAAAATATCATGCCATGTGGTACAGGAAACATCTACTCAAATGAAAACATTACCTTTATGATAAGAGTACTTATAAGGTTTAGAGAGATTACTTCTTCATTGTCGAAGAGTCTGAATCATCAGTATTTCTGGCACCTGAAAAACCGGCGGTGGTCTTCTTCACATTCTTGAGAATCTCGAGCGTTACCTTCATGAAGTTGTCTAGTACAGCCTCTCTCTCTTTTCTTCTGATTCTCTCCTTCTCTTCAATCCTTCTTCGTTCTTCTCTCTCTTCTTCTTCTTGTTGTCATCTCAAGTCTTCTTCCTATTTTCTTCTAGCCTCGAGGAGCCAGATCATGTCTTCTTGTTCCTTTAGTCTCTCTTCCTCCTCTACTAACCTCTTCTCTTCCCCCTCTTTGATCACAACAAAAAGGCTTGTTGAGAAGGTCTCAAACTTATCTTGCAGAGTATTGTGCAGTTCTTCATTTGCCTCGATCAGCTGATTGTTTACTACTATTTGCATGATCGGCACAATGTGGTATCCAATGCTCCTTCCTACCATCGTATGTATGAGTTGCTGGAGGTCCCTCTGATAAGTGTTGGAGCTCAGGGGCTCGATAGTCATGACTTGGGTTCCCTCCGATAGCACAATCTGATTTTGGGCAGTAGGCATGGTGGCAGTGGTGGCCATTGCTTGAGATGAAGTGGATGGTAGATCAGCATTGACAGTTGTGGCAGGTTCAGTCTCCCTAACTCTTTCTTCTTCAATATTGGTGGAAGAAGGAGGCCTTACGCTATCCATTCTGAATGACTTGTTTGCCAGTTGAGTAAGGATGTGCTCCTTGAATTCCAACATCTTCCTCCGATCCTCTTCTCTCTTTCGTGCGGCTTCTTCTTCGGCTAATTTGGTTTTCAGCTCAGTATCTGCAGCCATCTGCCTTCTTGTGGCTGGGAATTTCAAGTGCTGAGTGAATGGTGGAGAATCTTGAGCAGCATACTCGGATGGTGGCAATGAACGATCTCATATGAGTGCTCTGTGTGCCTTAATCTTCTGCAGCCTGGCTGCAACCTGCTTCTCCGTATACTGTCTCTTGGATGTCTGATCCATCCAGTCGCCTACCCATTCTTCTTCACTTCGCCAATAGTTGAGACCCATCTTTGCTATCATAATCGCGTGGTCTTCGTAGTGCAGTTCATGAGTGGCATGGTCAAGAAATCTCCACCTATGGAACTCTATTCTCATCCATTCAAGATCAGAAGACCCACCTAGTAATTCCGCAGGATATGTGTTCTCAACTTCGGCAGCAATTTGAGCTTCAATAAGTACACAAATATCTTTTCATGAGATGAGATCATCATTCTTCTCATCTCTCGCAGTGATAGGAGGACACCACTTGGCAATCCTTTTGCTTTGAAATTTCTATTAGGCAGTCCTTACATGGACACTCTCAGTGTTTCTCCTCGAAATATGGATTCACCATCTGCAAGCAGCACACTCCCTTTGACGGTTCCAGTGTTTCCTGCATTCTCTTCATCATCAGAACTAGGTATGCCACTGAATGATATACCTGACACTTCGGGAGAGGTAGGAATTGAAATGCGTCTCTGCCAGAGTGACTCAATTGTGCTTTCAAGTACGAAGGTAGTATTTACTTCTAAATTCCATCCTGGAACGGTAGATGGATCCATTCCTAATGCGCGTAGATCCTGCTCATTCTGTGCTCGCACACTTGCAGTGAGGTTTGCTTGTAATCTTGCTCGGGCTTCAGCATCCAAGGAGGTAGTGGTTTCTTCTTCAATTTGTGTCTCCTCGGCAATGCTCGCATCGGTTTCCATCTTCTCTGTTATAGTGATGGCTTGCTGAGCACTTACTTGTATATCTACCTCGGGGTTTGTTGTACCCTCATCTTTTGTAATCTCAACGTCAACAATCTCCTCATCTGCTGCCTTGTCTTCCTGTTCGCAAGCATGATTTGGCTCCTTCCTTCACCAAATTGATTTCTGCCAAAATCATAACAACCTGGTTTTCTCCTTGCGCAGCCAGTTTTCTTCCTCAATTCCTCTTACAACTGTAGAACTGCTTCCTCCTTGTGCAGCAGTCTGTGTTAAAACTTCTTCAATATTGACCTCAACACTTACGCTTCCCCCTCGAGTGGTGGCGGGCTGAATGGTCAGGGTAGCAGAACTCCTTTCCCCTTGCATAGGAGTTTGCATCTTCCTTGATTCATTAAGTGCTTCTTTCCTCTGTCAGTTTTCAAATTATGTATCGGACATGGCATCTGGATTCACAATCCTTTCTGCAACATTTTTAACTTTAGTTTTTCCTTTAGCAGTCTATGCCTTCTCCACGTCCCTTTTGGTGATGCGTCCATATTTCTCACCAGCTTGAATCTTGGTGTTGCGCTCGACATAGCTAGCCATGACTTGCTCGTACTGAGTATCCCTTTGCTCAAGAGTCATTTGTAGTTTGGCTTTCTCAAAATTCTTTTGTTCGAGTGCCCTTTTCAGTGATTTCTCCTGTCACCTCTTCTTCTGCGACTCCTCCTTATCGGAGAATTCAAGCCTTTTCTTTGCATCCTTGGTGGCTGGCTTAATGGAATCTGTCTCACTTTCCTTCATGACATCGGGAATTGGTAGAGTCATATCTACCACTGGCACTGTGACCTTTACTGTTGTTCCTTGAAATCGGTCATGATTTCCCTTCTTCTTCGCTTGCTCTGTATCACCTGCTTGTTTGCTCCTCTTCTGCTGAGGGCTTCTCTGCGTGCGCCTCTTCTTTGCAATAGTTGGTACAGGGGGTTGACGAGATTCCAGTTGTGTGATGTCGACTAAGCTTTCATATTCTTTAGACGGGGCATCCTGTTATGCTTTTCTTCTTTCTTCTGCTATTTCTTCCTCAGTCAATGGGACTGCTGTCTGCAAGACGACATCTCCCTAGTAGTGTTCTTCTTCATCAGGGTCAACATTACTCTTTCCCTTCGGAATCAGTGGTTCCTTGAAATTCTTTGGCGGTTGTTGTTTTCTGGTTGGCGGTATGTAGTCGGAATGCAACAAATCTTCACCACGGCTGCACTTACCCTCTGGTATGATATCCTTCAAGAAAATGACGATCTTGAGCCCGAATCCCACATCCTGGGTGAACGTATGATCTGTCTTGATATTCTTGTTCTTGTATACATGCGCTAGCTACTTGGAGTAGATGAACTATGCCCAATTCCCTAAGATTTGATCTTCAATTGCCATCATAACAACAAAATTCTTCGCACTGAGTTCTTAAACTGAACCAACCTCGCCTACGATCATCCTTATCACAATCTGAGCAAGGCTCTTCATTGGTTCTGCTAGTGATCTCAGGGGTGCGACCACTTTCCATGAGTCTTTGAAGGTGTCTGTTTTCCACCTAAGTCATTGTTTCTGCATCTCGTCTTCATCATTAACCTTGTAGTTGGCTATGTCTTCTCCGTTGTCTCGCAGTCCGTACGTCTATGCTAATACTTCTTGGCTCACAAAAATCTTCATTCCCAAAACACTTGTAGTGAAAAAAATTTCACTGTAATCAACTATGTGCGGCCAAAATTTCAGGGGTTCCGCAAAAAGATACTTCAGAAGATTTTTGCGGTCAATTTTGCCTATGAGATTGTAGTAGTAGTGCTTCCTGAACAACAGTTCATAGAGAACCTTGTCTTTCTTTACTTGAGCCGCCCTCTTCTGTTCGTGAGAAGTAAGTTCACCAGGCGCCTTACCATGGCTAATGACAATCAGGCGATAGTAGGAGGTGGACTCATCAATGTCTTCCTTCTTGAGAATTCATGTGAATGTGGGCTGGTATTATTCAGGTTCTCCTGGTATTGTAGGTCTTCCAGATGATTCTTCGGGGGGACTGGTACAGTTGGAGGATTCTGCCATTGATGTTTCTTCTAAAACTCAAAAGTGTATAGTAGAAGAAATTTCAAAATCAGAAGTATTGGGAGTACTAGGGTTTAGAATTTCCAAACTAAACTTCCTTTATACGATCCCTGGTAATCGGCTTCTCTGTGAGCAGTTGGATTTCTTCTTCTAATCTAGATAAATCAACGGTTGGGCAGTTGAAGACGGTTCGCCTTACGTCCCATGAAGTTGGAAACTTGTGCGTGGCTGACATGTCCGTTGTGTATTCGTCGCCGCCCTGAGCTAGAGTCGCATTTTCAATTAATGTGGACTCTGCTTTTTCTCCGTCATTTAGATAATCCCACTTTTTGAGAGATTTGAAATGATTGTCTCTCCTCGTTTGCTGGTCAACATGCATAATTGCATTTGTTAAGAGTAGTACATCTAGCAATATGAAAGGCCTATGCTGAGAGCTTGGACTCAACAAACGATTATCTGATATACTCCTAAATTTCTGAATACTTTGGATCACATAGTTTTCTGAGAGCATGGACTCAGCATTAGATTCTTTGATCTGCTGTGATCTTAGCATTCCTTGGACCTTCTAGTTTATTTGCTGAGAGCTGGGACTCAGCATTCCACTTGGTCTTTGAAGGTCTCTTTATTTAGTAGACAATGAGCATCTACTGAAAGCTAGGACTCAGCAGCCAATAAGAGTATGCTAAGATAATTTGCTTAGTTGTCTACAGATATTTGCTGAGAGCTTGGACTCAGCAACCTTCGGGGTTCTACTGAGAGCTTGGACTCAGTAGTCGAAACAGACTCTTAATAAAGCTTTGATCCTTGATGAAGCAAAGAGTCTTCTTTTACTGAGAGCTTGGACTCAGTAGACTTCTTTTCCCGTTTCTGTTTGCTATTGCCAAATATAGCAATTACTATCAATTTGATGAGTGCTTGGACTCAGCACTCACTGGATATCTGTTGAAAGCTTGGATTCAGCAATTCTTCTAGACTCTTTTTATTCCTTGAATCTTTTAAGTTCAAGAGTCTATACTGAGAGCTCAGACTCAGTAATTTTCGGGAACTTGCTGAGAGCTTGGAGTCGGCATTCAACAGAGAATGGTTTGCTTGAAAGAATCCTCGATTCAACTATCAAGCACTCTGCGTCCGACTTAATATTGGGGAGACCTTTAAGATATTCCTATCTTCTGATTTTGCTTTACATTTTTGAATCTTTTACCAAGAAAATCACAAGAACTGCAGATAGGATTCTATATACACAAGGAGTGTAGTGATCTAACATTTTGATTTAGGCAGTTATATTGTTTGAGACAACAAAGTATTGTCATCAAAACAAGCATTTTATTGATATCATTGATTTACAAGAGTTACCATCTACCCAGGTCGGAGCTGGTGTCCGCACTTTCCATAAGCACCAGATGTTGTGCAAATGTCCCTACTTTTCGTAGGATGGGTAACATCTGCACCATCTATGGCTTTTTCAGGCTTTGAATGCTAAGTAGATACATTCGAGTTGCATCTACTCCACTCGCAAGCCTTTCCTCCATCTCTTCTTTTTCTCTAAATCCAACACTTTTGGAACCCTGAAAGAAGAGATGGTGATGAAATGGTATGGGATTCCCTACCCATAAGAATTCCCAAACTCCTGTGACTAAGGAATATCCATCTTCAAACCCACCTGACAAGCTTATATCTCTCCAACGATATAACTGTCATGGTCTGACAGAATGGACCGCCTATCTCCGTTCGATTCTAATATCTGAAAAATCATCGTCAAAGGTGAACTGTTAATTGAGAGAATCTTATTAGATATGATCGATGTGAATATTACGATTCTTCCTCTCAATTTGGAGACTTCCAAGTCATGTTGCTTGAACTCATTATGAAGGTATTTTGGTGAGATGGTAGAAGACATTTCTAGTTTTTCTCGAGCAACAGGGTTTGAACGAAGGGAATGAGAGGTATGGGATCAGAGGTTTTGGATATGAATTCCTAAGCAAACTATCCTCCCCTTAAATAGACGTACTTGCCCTAAAGATTTGTTCAACCAATCACTTTGTCTGCCTTGGGAACCGACAGTTTCAGTATTGACTTCCACGTGGCCATTCGAGATGCTATTTTCAGAACTGAATTATCTCGAGCCTTGAACAAAATCTTTGGTAATGCTAGCGAATAACAATCATCGCGTCGTCATTGATGATGATCTTACATGATACGTCGGTTGAGTATCCCGATATTTATTCCCTTATTTGATCAATTTACCAAAATTGATTCAGTAGTTATTGATGCTGCAGTCATCTTTATATGCTGAGAGTTGGGACTCAGCATTCTCCTGACTTGGTCTACTGAAACCAATATTCTTCTATATCTGACTGTCAATATTGCTGAGAGCTGGGACTCAGCAATCGAGCTGAAATTGTCAAAATTCTTCTGAAGAGCGTGAGCTTGGACACATTCTTATTATGCATCATCTTCAAGAATTCTAAATAGTTTCCGAATTCCAATAAATCCATGAACTCCAGATGACCTTAGGGAGTTCAATAACATCCAAGAAATCCAAGAACATAATGAGAGCTAGGACTCATTCTTCCGTAACCTCGTCTAATTCTAATAAACCGAGCTTTAGACTAAGCTCTTTAAATCTGCCTTCAGCTAGAGGTTTAGTGAAGATGTCTGCTAGCTGGTATTTTATCCTGATATAATTCACGGAGATATCCTTCTTCTCAACATGGTCTCGAATAAAGTGATGTCTGATATCAATGTGCTTCGTCCTTGAGTGATGTACTGGATTCTTTGTAATGCACATTGCACTGTTGTTGTCGCAGTATATAGGAACGCAATCGGTGCTGACTTCATAGTCTTGAAGTTGTTGTTTGATCCACAGCACATGTGTACAGCAACTTGCAGCAGCCACATATTCAGCTTCAGTCGTGGATGTTACTACAGAGTGTTGTTTTTGCTGAACCAGCTTATCAGCTTATGACCAAGGAATTGGCATGTCCCACTCGTACTTTTTCGATCAATTCAACATCCTCCGAGGTTCGAGTCTGAATGCCCAACTAGTGTGAGGTCGGCTGCTCTGGGATACCAAATCCCTAAGGATTTCGTTCCTTTCAGATATCTAACAATCCTTCTTGCGTACTCTATGTGCGATTTCTTTGGATTTGCTTGATATCTAGCACGTACACCTACAACATACGAAATGTTTGGCCTGTTGGCTGTTAGATATAACAAAGAACCAATAATACCTTTGTATGCTATGGGGTCCATGGATGCGCCTTCTTCGTCCATTGATATTTGACATGCTGTACTCATGGGAATTCGCAGTGTCTTCGTCTTCTCTGGACAAAATTTACTGATGAGATCCTTTGTGTACTTCTTCTCGTGAATGAAGATCCCATCGCTAGATTGCTGAACTTGCAGACCTAGGAAATGTGACATCTTTCCCATCATACTCATCTGGAAGTTAGTCTGCATAAGTCTGACAAACTTTTCTCATAGGTTTAGATTTTTTATCCAAATATGATGTCATCCATATAGATTTGGACGAGCAATATGTCTTCAGCATCCTTGATCAAGAAGAGTGTCATGTCAATCTTCCATTTCCTGAATCCGTTTTCAGCAAAAACTGTGATAGCGTCTCATACCAAGCTATCGGGGCTTGCTTCAGACCTTATAGAGCTTTCCTTAATCTGTACACTTTGTTTCCGCGTTCAAATCCTGGAGGTTACTCCACGTAGACTTCCTCCTTTAATTCACCATTTAGGAATGCGCTCTTGACATCCATCTGAAAGACAGTAAAACCATAGTGAGCAGCATATGCTAGGAATAACCTGATTACTTCCAACCGAGCTACTGAAGCAAACATTTCATTCAAATATATTCCTTCGCACTGTGCATATCCTTTGGCAACGAGTCTTGCTTTGTTGCAGATGATGAGTCCATTTTTGTCGCGTTTGTTCTTGAACACCCGCATGGTTTGACTGATGTGTCGGTCGATCGACGAGTTCCCATACGTGATTTCGAGTGAACTCTGACAGTTCTTCCTGCATTGCGTTGATCTAATCAGTTGATTTGAGTGCGTATGCTACTTTGATAGGCTCCTCTTGAGATATAAAGCAGGCTAACATGGCGCTGTGTCTGGTTCGGATTGGATCTGCAGGATCTCCTAGTATTGCTTTAGTAGGATGATCTTTGAGTAGCCACTTCGGTCTTTGTAGTTCCTCGACAGAAATGGCTTGACTACTAGACGTTCCAATATGACTTTCAGAATTAGGAACATCAACAAGCTGTAGATTGTTTAGGTTGTCTGCTATGCTTGTCGGGTTGACTTCTGCTGAAGAGTTGTCTTCTGGCGTATCGTCTGCTGAATTTGAATTTGCTGGTGTAGTACTCCTATCTTCAGCAGTCTGCTCTTGGTTAACTCCAGCAGTGTTGTCTTCAATAATTCTCTCTCCAATTTGGGGATTCTCGGCAGCATCTTTATTTTGTTGATTAACTTCTTCCTCTTGAGTTCCCCCTTGAGACATAAGTTCCTTGAGAGAATTTATGGTGGCCTCAGCATTACCAGTTGCGTCACCGGCCTTCTTGACTGTTAGGTGATCAGTCAAGATCTCTAATGGAGATGATGATTCATTCATTAACCTAGTCGGATCGATCGGTTTAGCTTCGGAAGTATTCGAGCCCGAAAGTCCATTGACATCATTGGTTTCATAAATCACATCACTCTGACTTCTCATGGTCCTGCGCACTAAAGTAGCTTTATAAAAGATAACATTGCATGTTATTTCCACAAGCTTGGTTGTCTTATTAAGTACTCTATATCCCTTGTGAGATGGATGTCCATATCCGAGGAACACTCCTTCATCAGCTTTGGGAGAAAAAGTACTTAATTTTGACTTCCCATTATTAAAGATATAACATGGTGAACCAAAAGCATGAAGATGAGCTAAAGAAGGCTTACGACCATGATATATTTTGTAGGGAGTTTTGATGAAGCGGAGATTCAATGCACTTTGATTCTGAGTGTAGCAAGCGTTCATTACGTCTTCTCCCCAATATTTATGACCTAGATCTGTATCCGCAAGCATTGTTCGCACGGCCTCCTTGAGAGTCTTGTTCCTCTATTCTGCCAGACCGTTCTGCTGAGGTGTTCTTGCACTGCACCTTTCATGTCCTATTCCAGTGTCGGCGCAGAAGTCCATTAATGCTCCGTTACAGAATTATGTACCATTGTCAGATCTTATCCTTTTCACTGTGAGATCTTTGTCATTCTGAACACAAAGTATCAGCTCCGGCAGGATTGTCTTTACTTCGTCCTTGCTCTTGAGTAGTCTCACCCACGTGTACCTGGAGTAATCATCAACAACAACTAATGTATAGTGTTTATTACCTACAGTGGGTGGAGTTACAGGGCCGAATAAATCCATGTGCGATAGCTCAAGGATTCTGTTTGATGTGGCCTTTTTCGGATTGGATCTGAAGGACGCCTTGACTTGTTTTCCTTGTTGACAGGCTCTGCATATTCCTTCCTTCTTGAAGGTCTCCTTGGGTATTCCAATAACAATGTTATTTTTGGCAATATAATTGATATTTTTAAAGTTTAGATGCATTAGCCTTTTGTGCCATAGCCAGTTTGTCTCTTCCTTGCTGAATGCTATGAAGCATGATGCTAGCTGACCACTTTCCCAATCAACAACATAGAGTCCTTCTTTCCTTACTCCTCTAAGTTTTACTTCTCCAGTGGTTTCATCAGCAATCTCACAACCTGTATCAAAGAAAGAAACAATGTATCCATTTTCACTTTGCTGACTGATGCTCACAAGGTTTTGCTTGAGACTGTCGACGAGGGCCACATTAATGATACGCATGCCATGTTGCTTGATGCACCCTCTCCCGATTACTCTAGCCCTTGAGTTATCACCAAAAGAGACTGAAGGTCCTCTGATCTTTTGAAGTTCTGTGAAGATTTCTTCATCTCCTGTCATGTGACCTGAGCATCCACTATCTAGGATCCATTCTTTTAATTTTCTTGAGGTTCTTCTTCCTGGACCCTGTTCCTGCAAAACAAAGAAGTTATATTTTTGGTACCCGATCAATTACGGGTCCTGTAGGATTAGTTCTCTGGATCATCCTTTGAGAATCCAAACCTTTGTGATTTTGACATTTCTTTTGTCATCACGTTTTACTACCCTTCCGTTCCTATTGGAGTAATACATTGAATCAGCATAGGAATGTGTAGTAGTGTGTTGAGCATTCACAGTCTTTTGAAAGTGTGGTGTTTTAGACTTTGGCCTCAAGTAGGAGTTCCTTCTACTTGGTGGGTATGTTGGCTTCCTGGCAATCTCAGCAGATTGCTTAGCCTTTCTAGAAATTGTATGAACCTTCCTAGCAGATGGAACAGTCCTATGTTGCATACCTTGACTTTGCTGGCCTTTTCTCAGCAGACATGTAGTTTAGTCTTTGCTGAGCAGTCAGCTGAGGGACGTTAGTTTGCCAACATTTTTGCTGAGCAAATGTAGATAACTTAGAGTTTTTCCTCTTGTCTTTCCTAGCAGATTGCTGAATATTCCCAGTTGCTTGGACAAAAACAATTTTCTTTTATTTACTTGATTCAGCATCACAGGATTCTCCTTTATCAAAACATATTCCTACAATGTTCTTCGAACTTCTTTGGAAACTGAGAATATCATCTAAATCTCTCGTACTCTTTGAAAATCTACATTGACAAGTATTTTGCACGGAGTTTTTGTTTTTCAAAACTTCATTCTCCTGTTATAAAATGTTAACATTTTCATGTAAGGAGAAGATTTATGTTCTTAATTTTAAAATTTCCTCGACTACTGATACCACTTGTTGGTCCCTAATCAGAGTATGAATAATTGTGCAGCGGAAATTTTACTAAGGGTTTGCACTCAAAACTAGGGGGTCACTTTCCCAGTTTTGGATTCATAAAAATTGTGTTAGCCGAGAGTTTAAGTGCTCAGTTTACAGATATACGCTTCAACACTTTAGAGAAGTGTTGAAGGTTCAAAACTCAGTTGGAAACTGTGTAATGAGAAAAATAACAAAAATTGTAAATGAGACGGGATATTATAGTGGTTCAGATCCTTAAGTCCTACGTCCAGTCTTCGGAAATTAATCCGGTAATTCACTAAGTAATGAAGTATACACTCCTCACGATCTATAGCCAACACCGCAAAAACCATCGTCCGCTGTAAATTGGATCACTCGCCCAGGTAGATGATCTTCACTCCTTCTTCAGTTCCTCGAAGCCGGTAGGCACCTCGAAGTCTTCTCAGAACTGGCGGTCGTCGGAAATGGATTGATGACAAACCTCCCTTCTCCTTCTCCGGTAAGTGGATAGTTTCGTTCTTCCTAGAACACTCGAGAGTTGGTGATAGCCCATAATAACCAATTCCTCGACAGAGAACCAGGTTGTTGTGTTCTCACTTGAAAAGTAAGAACACCAACAAGAAAGACTAAATCCATTAGACTTAGTCCTCGTGTAATGATCACACGGTGAATCACAAATGATTCAGTAAGCAGGAGAGCCTCGTGTTCACAGATTGACACACGGAGTAAATGTCGTTCGATTGTGAGCTTTTAATGCTATGAGCTTTAAATTCGGCAGAGTAATGGCGCTTGTTTAATGATTCAGAGTTTCGGTAGTTATTTCTCCTGTCCTTCTGCTATTTATAGCTGAATATGTTAAAGTAGTCGGTAGAGACCATTTAAATGATGTCCAATCAATGGCCATTCTTTTCTGTTGGTGCAGACCTGCTCCACTGTCTTTTTCTTAACACTGTCATGCTTTTGCAGAGGCAGTTTTGTCTCATCTGTGTCAGACTTTGAACAACGTTGTACTGTAGTCACAGCTGTGTGTATTTTTGTTCCTTATCATTGAAACTTCAATGCTCTTTAAGACTGCTAGGCTCCATGCTTTTCACTTGTTTCTTTTTGTGCAAAATGGTGCTGATCTAAAACTGTGAACGGCTCTCGACAGTTTCTCTATAAAAACTGTGTCCACAGTTTTCATTGCTATTTCATTCTTGACAGTTTAAAACTGTCTGCACAATTTTTTCGCATATTGCTTCTTGAACTGTCTTCACAGTTTTCCACGTATATTGCTTCTTGAACTGTCTTCACAATTTTCTTGGGTACTTCTGTACGGACAGTTTCATCTTCAAAAACTATTCCACAGTTTTTGGCAGTTTGCTTCTCCCGAACTATTATAACTCGATTATCCTATACAAGGATTAGATAAAGTATAACTCTAAGGACTAAACCTTGGTATACAATTTTGACACATCAAAACATCAAATTTAAGGTGGTAATTCTACATTAACATCTAACAACCATCTTCATTGATGTCGGCCATGAACATCATGAGGAACATCCTCTTCATCTTCTGATGAGTATCCTTCGTCGTCATGATCAAAGATGTCTGGTATTTATTTCCTTGTCAACAGAGCTTTGGTAATAGCTTTTGATGCTCGCCTTTCAAACAACTTCCTTAATCGTTCCCTTTCCTCTGGATCTATTCGTGGACACTCAAATTTCAGATGATCCGGAGAGTTGCATTCGTAGCATGTTCTTGGCAATTTCTTGGCATTTCGGTTGTCTGTTGGTTGACTATGCTGGAATTCTTCCTTCTTTCCTTTAGCTTTCAGCAACAGCTTTTGTAATCTTTTCATCTGCTCTTCCATCTCGCTGACTGAACATTCTGCTTCTTTGCTTGAGATCCATTGGTGGATGGTAGCTCCTTTTTTGGACTGGATTGAGCTGGTCGATCGGAGTGGAATGGCTTCTTGGTTTTCCACTTTTGTCCATCTCTCTTCACGAAGAATTTTGCATCCTCAATGGGTTCTTCAATGGTTACTGCAGCATAAACAGCTCCGTATTTGTTGATCTGTATGATGTCCCATTCGTGTGCCTTTAGTTGAGCAAACACTTCTTTGGTACTTATTGCAAACAGATCTTTCTCCTTCAGGCTAGTCACTTTGACGAACCAATCCTTCTTTGATAGTCTTGAGAGAATCTTTGAGTTCATGTCGGGAAGCTCGTATGTCCTTCCCAGCTTCTTTAACTCAACTACAATGGTGTTGAATCTGGTCTTCATGTCCTTGACGGTTTCACCTGGAATTAATTGAAAAGATTCGTACTTGTCTACCCATTGTTGTAGCTTATTTCTCTTCTTTTGATCCGTTTTAGTGCTTAGAGTGCCGAGAAAGTCCCACATTTCCTTGGCATTCTTGTACTCCAAGGCTTCTGCCATAAGGGTTGGCGACAAGGAACTCAAGATTAAATCCATGGCAACGTAGTCTAGTTGACCACGAACTCAATCTTCTGGAGTCCATTCTTCGTACGGCTTTTCCACCATTACGTCTGGTCCTGCTACATCTTCTCCAATCCTGGTCCTTACCTTTTGGATTTTGATTGCTCAATTTTCGATCACTTGCTTCATCTCGGGATGGATATTCATCAATGTGATCAAAGAACTATTTTTCCAAGTGGAGTAGCTTTCCGGAGTAAACTTTCCAAACTTCGCTTTGTTCGCCATTGATTTTAACCTGAGCTAAACACAAAAACACAGATATGCAAGGAAAATATAGATCTGGTCCTAAGCGACTCAGAAGCAGCTAGTTTGTAAAGACCATCCGCTTTGATACCACTTGTTGGTCCCCGATCAGAGTGTTTATATATGCAGCGGAAGTATTAATGTTGTCTTTCTCTTATCTTGCTACGATGTCAACTTAGCAAATGTTTATCAAATGTGTTTTAGCTCCAATATTCGTTAAGTTAATTGCAGATTATACTACAACACTTGGTGTGTTGAGTTTTAAATATATGCAAACATAAAATAACGAAATAAATCAGTAAAGGGACACAAGGATTTTAGTGGTTAAAACAAAATTTCTACATTCACTCTTCAGTCCTTTGACTGAAAATTCACTAAATGATTGAATACAAGGTCAGGCCTGATCTCTAACATTGAGCAGATCCTCCGTCTAGTCAGCGCGCACCTTCAAGCACCTCGGTCTTCAATCTTCACCTCATCGCTCCGTAGAGTGAGGACAAACCTCCCTTATCCTTGGACGTCGACAGTTGGGAGTTTTATAGTTCTTCCCAGAACCTATCCTTGTGTTGGAGATGCCCGTAATAATCATGCTTGCACAGCAAGGTGACTGCTAGATTCTTTATAGGAATAGAAAAAATCCCAATATCAACCTTAGAAGTTATACTTCAGAGGTCTCAAGCTCCAAGTATGATAGCTTATGAAAAAGCTTCAATCACGTACTAGCTCGGATGAGTTCGCGTAGTGTAGAGAATGTTTGGATCTCCTCTTGTTTTCTCTATGAATAGAATTTCGCAAACCTCCAAATCAAATTTGGATGACACCTATTTATAGGTGAAGATCCAAACGGTTGTTTCAATCTTATCCGTTAGACTCAAAGATATTGCTCGCCAATCTCTATTTTTCCTTTTTATGCAGCGTGCAGAGACTCTTCAAGTCTCCCTTGCGTCTGATTGGCATAGCTCCTATCTGTAGCCATCTTTGTCAGAACGGATCTTTCACTTTGAACTTGAAACCTCCGTTGTGTCTCATGATTATTCTATTCTTTGATTCGTCAGGTTTTTTGTGATTCAGATCCTTTTGATTTGCGACTTGTATTTTCCTTGATTGCAGTTGAGCGTTTGCTGGCGATTGACATTCAACTGACATCTCAGCAGACTCGCTAATATCTCACAGTATGCTGGCGTTACTTCTTCATCATTCTCTTGAGTGCGTTCAGCATTCTTCCATTTTTGCTAGTCTTTACTAGCTTCTTCAACAATCTTCAGCAATCATCAAGTCTGCTGAATCCTTTAGCATTCTTGATTCTTCTTTTCGAGTTCTATTAAAACTTGAGTATATATGACCTATATAGGACTTTTACATTTTGACTCGATACTAAGTTGCTAGAAACTAGATCGGCTTGAGCTTTGATGCACCAAAATATGATAAGCAATTATTGAAAAAAAGGGTTTTAATCTATCTAACAATATTCCTAACAACTATATTTCTAAAACGACCAAATGATCTTTGATTGCGCGCACTGCCGGATGATTCATGCAAATGACGAGATCTTTTTGAATTGCGAGACACATCAGCCTCCTGTTGGGGCTCTTGTTGTCAACACTGACGATCAATCACCAGTTGATGACCCTCATGACCAGGCTCCTGCTGTCATTCATAATGAGTCTCTGCCTCTGTCTCGAAGTCCGGAGGAAGCCTTTTTTGGGGCCCCCCCCCCCCCCCCATTTATAACCTAGAGAGACACCCCTATGGACGGGGTTCTCTGTTGTCTTGTAACTAACACCCAAAAGAAAAGGGATTTGTGTGCTCTTCATGTGTGGGCAGAGTTCTATTGCACACATCAACTGCAAAAACACATTAAAATATATTAATGAAACTTTTTTATAAACATATAATTTATGTAATATTCCCTCCGTCCCACTTCAATTGTCCACCTTTCCTTTTTTATTCATCCCATTTAATTGTCCACTTATCTAAAATGAAAAATTAATACACACTCATTAATAAAATATTAATTTCCTCTATCTCTACTTGCATTGGTTATTGTGTCAAAAGCAAAGTGGACAATTCATTGGGGACGGAGGGAGTATTTAAAATATATTTACCAGTTGATTAAAAAATGACGTCCATTTGACTCTGCGGATTCTTGAAATGCCACCTAACACAACATAGTAGATAGTTTGAAAATGCCATTGTTCCGCATATTTGGCCAAGTTCAGGGATCGCTTCTTACGACCAAATCTGTACAAAAAAAGTAAAATATTAAAATTAATTTTTTTTTCATGCATGTAATTGAAAAGATAAAGATCATACCATAAGTGCCCAAATCAGTCCGCTGAGATTGAGGGCCGGTCCAAGTGTGGATAAGGTAGTAGGGATATGATTGATATAATGAATTAAGGATTTGTACGAAAAACCCCCCATGGAAAACAGTTCCAATGATCTAAATCATCAGCTAAGACGAATATACAGGACTCTAATTTTATAACATTTGAATATCCCAACACCAGATACCATAACACCAATATGTGTGCAACTCTAAGGTAGTCGTCGTGGTGGGTGCAATCTATTTGTTTCTTCTCAAATTTTGACCACAGGTCACTAGCCGTCACTAATTGACCCCCACAAATTCTTACACATAAGTCGCTAGAACTAAGATTAAAATCAATGGTTGGATCAAATGTTGATGACCCAAAACTAAGTCCAGTGACTAATGCATATTCAGAAGCTGAAAAACAAATTTATGTTCCACTAAATCTAAACCACAATTCATTTTCTACGGGGCTCTCGATCTGATGTGTCATAAAAGGAAATAAACTATGGCTAATTGTATTTCCAATATCTACCCACGATATAAAAAATCCAATACAACTACTACTAAATCGGGAAACAAATTCTACACCACCAACAGCAGAAAGAGTATCTATTATTAAAGATATAACCTTAAATCTGGTGTTTATATTAATTTTAGAATTTTTTTTAGCAACCTCATGTTGTATCTAGTTAGACTGCATAAACAAATAAATACACAAATTTCATCATTTTTCACAAATTATAATCATTCCTCATTTATAATAATAAAAAATCATACTAAGCAATCATCTCATCATCAACCATACTTTCATAAAAGAATAGCTAATAAATAAAATTCTAGTATATAATTTAATTAAATTACCTCTTCCATTTTAAAAGAATATAATGAAGTGGTAGAAAGGATGGATGGAGAGGTTATGCTATTCAATTGCTGGTAATATTGCTTAATAGAGCTAAACATCTTCACAAACCCACACATAAACAGCCGGTAATGCTGCTTAACCACCTTAATCGCCTTCTGCTTAACTGATTATGCTGCTTAAATGGGTGCTTAGCTTTAGGATAGGACCACAAGTGGATATGCTGACGAGCTCTCGCCGGCAAAAGATTGCTCTGGTTTGTGGTTTGGAATGACATTGAAAATGTAAAAATGATAATGTGAATATTTGTTCACCCGTGACTTTTATTTGTTTGATTGTACCTGACATTTTTGCACACCCGCAATAGTCACAAAATGTTGATTTTTTATTTTTTTTTTCCAAAATTAAATTTTTAATCTTTTATTTCGTGAATTTTAATTTTATTCAAATCTTATTTTTCACAGTTATGCTATGGTTATGTTGTGGTTATGCTAACTCGATTATGATATGTATTTAGCTTAGAGAGAGAGGGGACACCTAGTATTTTGACACCTTTTATTTGATTGATTCCACCATACATTTTTTGCACACCCTTGATTGCTTAGTCACAAATTAATTTTTAATTTTTTTTATTCCAAAATTAAATTTTAAATTTTATTTCATGAATTTTAATTTTATTCAAATTTTACTTTGACACGATTATGCTACAGTAGTTTTTTTTTATGTTGTGGTTATGCTAGCTTTAATTTATTATATAATATTTTATTTTGCTCATTCATTAAAATATATTCAAATGTTAGTTTGTAAGATTTTTGCAGTACTTTTGCAGCACATTCCTTAAATTTTGAAAAAGTAAGAGTAATTTAGTATTTCTGGGTGTATGATGAATGTTATTAAAATTATGGGTATATTTTATTTTGATATATATATTTTTGTTATTGAGGGTTCACCTCTTTTAAATATAGATACATTAATAAATAAAATTACAAACAACTAAGATATATAAAGGTTATTTTAATATTTTAATACATTAATAAAATAAAATTACTGAAAATTAAAATATATAAAAATAATGTTTTATTTTTATGTTTTTGGGAGGAAAATTTATTTAGACTATTTTTTTAATATATTAATAGATCACCCATATTCATTTGAGTTTCGGGCAACTATATATCCGAGTTAATTGAGCGAGGTCAGTTGGGTTGAATTTTTTTCTAGATGAAAAATCTTTGACTCTAACCATATAGCATTTGTCACTTCGTTAGATTGATTAAATTTTTACAAATATTTTTTTATCGATATTTATTATTTCACATACATAATTATTTTTAGATGCATTTTATACCAGCGTAAAAAATATTTAATATATACCACAATAGATACATAACATTGATATATCAAGTACTTTCACAAATCAAACTATATTGTATTAAATGTGTTAAATAATTACATTATGAAACAAAAAATAGAGCATCAAATATAATAATTCAATAGACAATATGTTAGTATATAATTAATTAAAAGATATGTTGATAGTTAACCAACTAGAGTAAGTGTAAGATAAAAATAGAGTGTGTATAATTAATCAACTAGAGTAAGTGTAAGATAAAAATACAGTGTGTATAATTGGGTGAGCCCAAATTTACTTTCAAATTATTTTGTCTTAAAAAATATTCGAACAATTATTAGATAACTTTCAAATATACTCCATCAGTTAAAGCCTGGTGAGTTTCAAAACTCGGAATAAAGCAAGTAGAAATACGAATAATAGTAAATCAATACAAAGAATTATAGCGATTCGATATTTCAATATCCCTGCTTTCACTCTTCTTCCTATCAGTAGGAAAGAAATATTTTATTCAAGTTGTACAAAGTTTACAACAAGAATCTTCTGTTGATGTCACTATATCTCAGCTACACAGTGACAAAACCACCATGATTGGTTGAGTTTTACCACATCCACCACACTTGTTCTTCCTCAACATCCACTACAATTGGTCGATCTTTACCACATCCACCACGCTAGACTCTTTCTTCTGTAACTTCAGCTATTCTCGGTACTTCAATACGGGTGATAGCTTTCGTTCTTCTGATTACTTTGAGGATTGTTGGGAATTTAGGTTCAAAATTCCCTCACATTTTTATGTTTTGATGTGTCAAACATATATAGAAACCACCCTTAGGAAATATTTCTAAATTAGTTTAATCGGTACAAACTTGTAATATCCACTTAGGATGTTTATCGAGTTGTAAAGTTGTAATGTCCCGAATTTAATTAAGCTATTTCATTCTTAATTAAATGAATAAATGAATATTTATTTTTGCAAATTAATTATTGTTTGCTTTTGAAACGAGAATAGACACCCGTTGACACACCTAGGTTAAATTATCACTTATAATATACCAATGTATTCATTTCGAGAAAACCTAAGTGACCGTATAGTCACAATTTCTAAAAGAAAAACGAGTGCAGCGAATTATTATTTAAGAATAATAATATAGCATCACTACAAGAAAATTGTAGAACGACAACGGTTAAAAACCGTTGTCGTAGCTATAGTTGTAGTGTAGACGTAGGTTGTGTTGTCGTAGATACCCCCCTACGACAACGATTTTTAACCGTTGTCGTATCTACTTACCACAACCGTTTAAAACTATTGTCATAGTCTATAATCAATCGTTGTCGTAGCTATACGTTGTTTAATAAATTACCCCTACGACAACGATTTTTAAGTGTTGTTGTACATCTAAATGACAACAGTTTATCACCGTTGTCTATTATCGAAAGTTGATGTTGTTATACACATTTTTTACAACGCTTTTACACATTCTAAACGACAACGCTTCTACATAAATCATTGTCTAAACAAAATAATGCAGAATTGAAATCACTAAGAGCATCTGTAACGGTGGGATCTTAAGTTTGTTAAGATACCCACCTCAGCAATTTTGGCCTGGTTGGCAAAGAGAGAGAGGAGAGAGAGAGCAAATGGGATCTAAAATAAGCAACCCGTTCTTGCAGAGAGGTGGGACCGCAACCACGCGCGCGTGCACAACACTCCCTTTCTGATTGGAGCGTGCGTCCGTGTGTGGCGCCTTCCCCCACCACCTTTTTTTTTGTTTTTTTTTTCCTTTTTTTATTCAATAAATTGCTATATATATTTTTTTTAAAATTGTGTATTTCATTGTTTTTTTAGTATTTTTTCTTTCGGTTAATTTTTTTAATTTTTAATTGATTAAATATTTTAATATTTAATTCTATTCTCTATTAATGTGTGATTTTTTTTTTTATGTAATATTAAACTTTCTAATTGAATGTATGATTCAATTATTTCGAATTAATTAATTTAAAAAACAAAGTTTATTAATTAAATTAATAATTCGTAATTTAATTAATTAATTATTTATCTATATTCAATATATATATATATATATATATATATGAATTAATGGTTATGATAAGTGGGACTCATGAATAGTATAAAGTAAAAAAGTGGATGAATAAAAAAATGATAGTGAATGTTGATGTGGATATTTATAAAATATAAAATGATAATAATTAATGATGTGGCGTACATGTGGCGGGATCTTAACTGTTTATAAGATCCCACTGCTGTGGGTGCCCTAAATCCACTAAAATATCATTACAAATTCTATTAAAAATGTAAAAGTCATCAACAATATATTCCCAAAGTATTTGACCATCAATATCTCAAAATACAAAATATCACAAACTACAAATAAATGTGTCCATCAATATCCCAAAATATAAAGTAAATAGTCGTCCATCATACATATTCTTGAATACAGTTGGCTCATTCTTTGCGGACATCGTCAACTTCTCGAGCGGAATAACTTATTTTGAACTGTTAAAAAAAAAAAGCAAAAATATATGTTTAAGACGAGTAGATGCACAATGTTCATAAGTCGGCAATTCAAATTCATTTAAAAATATATAAAAAACAAGCTCACCAACTTTAATCTTCCAAGTTTTGAAGTTAAGGTGTTAAGAACTTAAATGGGATTATTTTGTGCTTATAAAGTTTAACTACATCAAGTGTTTAGTAGAAATTCTTAAGTTTTCTCACAAAGCCCTGGTGGACTATTTCCTTCCATCATTAACATGGTAGAAACTGTTGATGAGAATAACTATAACGCGAATGGCAGGCTCCCAAAATGATAAATAATTTTAAAGTCTAGCTCTAATCCACACATTTTCCCTAAAATACATTTTCAACCAAAATCAAAATAATTATCCTCCATCGAGCCAAACTCAAAAACTCATTTAACTAACATCAGAAGAGCACATCCTACAAATTATGTTCACATACATATGATTTATTTATTTTCAACTCATCATCACATCTTATCTTTTATTTGAATTTTGAATGAACATCTGTCCTTCTAAAGTTTGATACTTGCTGCAACACTATTTTCCTGTTTATTCTATTTATTTTTTTTATGATTAACACTAACATGGATTGTAAAAGTATCACTATTTATAATAAAGTAAACATGTTTCCTGATTTCTGTTATGGCTTTTCAAGCTGAAGTGTGACATTTTGGTTCTAAATTTCTCCAGCATAAAAGTTCTAAATTCTTAATTATATAGCAAGAGAAGTAAAGGGACCCCATCAAATCAACAAATGAGAAAGTGAAAATCAAAATTCTCACCGGAGATTCTCTCAGTTCGAGTTCTACGAAATTTGAAAGCTTCAATCCTCAACGAAACTGCAAGAAACAACAATATAATCAGATCCCATATCAAATTCCTCATTTCCTCACAATAAATCAAGAGCAACCTCAAAATCAAGAGCAGCCTGAATCTTTCCCACACACAACCAAAAATAAGGATTTCTATATACCTAATCACCAATTATAATGAGGGAGTTTTTATCTATAGTTAAGAAGTGTTGGTCCCGAAATATCAGAGTCGTCGTGTTAGAAACTTAACACGAAATGCAGCGGAATAGATTAAAGTTTCTTGCACTTAATGTTGTCAACAAAATGTTTCTTAGCTCAAGTTGTTGCTTAAGTTTGCTTACAGATATACTCTAGCAACTCTGTTGCTAGGTTTTATATCACGCTTTGAACAGTTAATTAATAAAACAGTAAACAAACACAAGATTTACAGTGGTTCGATCAAATAGATCTACGTCCACTCCTTAGCCAAAACGCTAAGAATTTCACTAGAAAAGTATACAGATTACAAGGAATCGCCTTTCCAGTTAAGTAGGCAGTGAACTTTCGGCCTGGCTACTTGACAGCTATCCTCCGTGGGTCTGAACTTCTCTGAGCAGAGCTCCGGCCAAGTCAAGGGCACACCTTCGTAAAACTTGTCCTTCGCTAGTGAGGCTTTTATAGTTTGCCTCTGAACTTAATGAATGTGCGGCTAACGCCCGTGAGAGTCACAATCTTTCCAAGAGTGACTGTTGGATTCTTTTCTGAAAGAAATGAATCCCAATGATTGAGATATCCTTGAATGCAATCAAGAATATCTTCAATGGAGTGTCAGTACTTCAATGAGCGACACTATAGGTTGTTGGGAGCCTTCAGATAGACTCTAAGATGGCTCTCAACTGACTACTTTTAAGGATCACTTTGTCAAGGGAATCTTTAGCTTGAGCGTTCGTGAGTGAGTAAAGTGATTAGAGCACTTGTAGATTTGTAAAAGCAGTAGTCTATCCAGTTCTTGAGTTTGCCCTTTTATAGTTGGAGATTCAAAACTTTGAATCTCCATACCCGTTAGACACAACGGCTTCTTCTTCCCAGAATGGATTAACTTGATAGAACGCCTTTCTGAGTAGAGATGTACTTCCCACACTACTTAGGGAAAGTCTCGTCCCTTGTGCGTCCTTTTT
>JAPKLW010003191.1:22998-48286 GCA_026898455.1 Plectranthus barbatus | reverse complement strand
TGTATCTCCATCATCATCCTTCACACTGATTAGATCAGCCAAATTCTCCACCGGGACGATCAATGTCATAATCTAACCGTGCTTCACGCACAGATGCAACACCGTTTGCCCACGATCCACCCTCTCCCTTGTGGGGGATGGATTGTCATAAATGAGACCGTTTAGAAAGAGAAAGTTCTCATTCATGGCTGCAACATGAAACAGGTTCATGCCATGGCAGTTGCGCTGCCAACACATTTCAAGGGCTTCCGATAATAGTCGGTTGATGATTCCAGAGTACCTTTTTGCTGCTGCAATATGAACAGGTGATGATTTTTGGCAATCGAGTTGTTGAATCGCTATGGATTTCTAAGCAGCACTTGGATGATCGCTAAGTTTTCTTGCAACATTGCCATGATTAATAGGGGAGTTTTGTTTGGATATAAAAATGAAACCGTCTAGGCCCTGCCTACTCCCGCCTAGACCGCGTGGATGCTAGGTCCCCTCGGACGTTTAGGTACCGCCTAACGAGTTTTACTACATTGATTGCATCTCCTGTTAAGACAGCATCGTAGAGTTTCTTTTATGTTCCTCCAACCATTAATCTTTTCAAGAATTGGGAGTGAGAAGAAAGATGGAAGTCTTCGGTATGGAATGAAAGTGAAAGAAAACTCCCCTATCACACATAGCAATGTTGCAAGAAGGATGAAGAGTAATGGTGTTATGGGGAGAGGGATCGGATTCTTATTTCCCACCACTCAATGCATCTATGCATTTTCTGCTCTTTCATATGCACATTCAATTTTCTTCTAATGGTAACCCACGAATCATAATCTAATCAATTTTATATTTTTTCCTATATGAATTCAAGAAAACTCAGTCCTAAGGAAGGAATTCCAAGGAAGTTCAAAGGTCATTGTCGTAAGATTGCAGGCACTTCGACGTGACTTTGAAACACTGCTGATGAAGAATGGAGAATCGAACGCTGATTTTTTGTCGAGAGCAATGGGAATAATCAGTCAAATGCGATACTATGGAGAAAAGGTAACAGACCTGACTATCGTTGAAAAGGTACTCAGAAGCTTGACTCCAAAATTTAATCATGTCGTAGCAGCAATTGAGGAATCTAAAGATCTATCAGTTCTTACATTTGAGGAACTAATGGGATCTCTTCAGTCTCATGAATCAAGGATAAACAGATCATTTGCAACGTATGATGAGAAAGCATTTCAAGTGAAAGGTGAATCATCTAATCAAAAGGAGTTCTCTACAGCAATAGGACGAGGAAGAGGGGGCTTCCGGGGCCTCGGGCATGGCCAAGGTCGAGGTCGTGGTCGTGGTGGTCGATCAGAAGCAAATCAAACTGCTAGTGGATACCAAGGTAACAAGAGGCATATTGAGTGCCATAATTGCAGCAAATATGGGCACATAAAAGCTGAGTGTTGGTCCAAGGAGAAGCAACTCAATTATGCTCATGAAGATAAGGAGGAGAGCAAGCTGTTCATGGGGTGTGCAGATGAAGTCGAAATGTCGAATGACGTTTGGTTTGTGGACAGTGGATGTTCGAACCATATGTGTGCCAACAGGGAGGTATTTAAAGAGCTTGATGAATCTCATAAAATTCAAGTCAAGCTAGGCGACAACAAGGCAATTCAAGTAGAAAGAAAAGGTACTGTAGCATTAAAGAATAGTCATAGTAAAACCAAACTCATTTATGATGTCTATTTTGTTCCGTATTTGGCACATAATTTATTGAGTGTTGGGCAGCTTATGACTAATGGATATATGTTATTATTTGATGATGGACTCTGTGTTATCAAAGAAAAGCAATCTCAACAAGTTATTGCAAAAGTTTGGATGACAGAAAGCAAAATGTTTCCGCTGCGAGTGTCAAGCATGGACGAGTATGCTCTTGTTTCTAGTAAGCAAGATGAGTCCAGATTGTGGCATTTGAGATATGGGCATCTCAATATCAAGGGTTTAAAGCTTCTAAGTCAAAAAGGTATGGTTCTTAGATTGCCTACTATTAGCTCCTTTGATATATGTAAAGGATGTATTTATAGAAAACAAGCAAGAAGATCATTTCCTGCTGGTCCATCTTGGAGAGCATCGAAATGTCTTGTTTGATTCATGCAAATTTGTGCGGACCTATGAATACCGAATCAATCGGTGGAAGTCGGTATTTTTTATTATTTACTAATGATTACAGTCGCATGAGCTGGGCCTATTTTCTCAAAAATAAATCTGAGGCATTTTAGATTTTCAAGAGTTTTAAGGCCATGGTTGAAAAGCAGTGTGAAGCTAGCATCAAGAAACTTCGTACAAATAGGGGTGGTGAGTTTTGCTCTAATGACTTTAATCATTTTTGTGAAGCTAATGGCATACGCAGGGAGTCGACAAAACTATATACACCACAACAAAATGGTGTAGCAGAGAGGAAGAATCGCACGATTGTTGAAATTGCGAGAAGCTTGTTGAAAGCGAAAGATATTCTGAACTCATTCTGGGCAGAAGCTGTTGCTGTTGCTGTGTTCTTGCTGAGTATATCACCCACCAAGGCAGTCCTAAATCGCACTCCATACAAAGCATGGAAGGGTATAAAGCCAACGGTTAACCACTTAAAAATATTCGGTTGTATAGCTTATGTGCTGGTAAGTTCTTAGAATCGCCGCAAGCTCGAGGAGAAATCAGAGAAGTGCATCTTCATCGGGTATTCTTCTCAATCCAAAGCTTATAGGTTGTATAATCCAGTTAATGACAAGATTGTTATTAGCAGGAATGAAATCTTTCATGAAGATGCAAGTTGGAATTGGGAGAGCAAGCAAGACTCACAAAATCAATTTTGTGAGTTTCCAAATATTATTGACCCTGCTCCAAATTCACCAAAAAACAGCCTTTCAAATTCACCTCAAAGTAGGCCCCCACACTCACCAAACTCTACTCCAGTAAATTCTCCTCCAAACAATCCGATCCATACCCCAAACACCATTATATCTTCTTCATCGTCTAATGAAACACCACCTCCACGGGGATATAGATCTCTAACAGAAATTTTTGAGTGATGCACATTTGCTCTTATGGTTGTAGATCCAACTTGGTTCACCAATGCAGCTAAAGATGATAAATGGCGCAAAGCAATGGAGGACGAAATGATGGCAATTAAAAAGAATGCAACTTGGGTACTTGAAGACTTACCCGAGAATAAAAAGGCAATCAGTTTGAAGTGGGTGTTCAAGACAAAATACAACATGGATGGGAGCGTGCAGAAACACAAAGCTCGCTTACTGGCTAAGGGGTATGCGCAACAGCAAGGTGTTGATTTTGAAGAAATGTTTTCTCCTGTTGCACGTTTTGAAACGGTGAGAATATTTCTAGCATTAGCAGCATATCATAAGTGGCCTATTTATCATCTCAATGTGAAATTTGCATTTCTAAACGGAGAGTTGGAGGATGAAGTTTATGTCGAGCAACCAGAAGGATTTGTTGTTGAAGGCATGGCATATAAGGTGTATCGAATGAACAAAGCATTATATGGCTTGAAGCAAGCTCCGCGGGCGTGGTACAGCAAGCTCGATTCATTTTTTCTGGCAAATGGATTTGAAAGGAGTGGTAATGAGGCTGCGCTATATAAAAAGAAGGGAGGTAACAATAATCTGTTGTTTGTTTGTGTTTATGTAGATGATATAATTTATATGGGATCATCTCACACAATTACTAATGAGTTCAAAGAAAGTATGATGAACATGTTTGAGATGACAGATTTAGGCTTGTTGAATTACTTTCTTGGGTTAGAAATCATGCAAGGAGAAGATGGTGTGCTTGTCTACCAAAGAAAGTATGCTGAAGATCTTCTTAAGCGCTTCAAAATGCAAAACTGTAAGGCTGCAATTACTCCAATGAATATCAATGAAAAATTGCAGCTTGAAGATGGTACTGAGAAGGCAGATGCGAGGAGTTTTAGAAGTTTAGTTGGAGGTCTGATTTATTTAACGCATACCAGACCAGATATTGTCTTTGCTATTGGTATGGTTTCCAGGTTTATGCATAATCCGACGAGGCAACATTTTAGAGCTGCTCTTTGGGCAGGTTCGCTAGACGATAGGAAAAGTACTTTTGGTTTTATTTTTAACTTCGGATCAGGAGCCGTAACGTGAAGCTCGAAGAAACAAGGAGTGACGGTACTTTCAACAGCAGAGGCGGAATATGTTGCTGCTGCTTCTTTGGCCTATCAAGCAATGTGGCTTAGAAGGCTATTAGTTGATTTCGATCAAGAGCAGAAAGCAGCAACTGATATATTTTGTGATAATCGGTCAGCTATTGCAATAACCGAGAATCCGGTTCAGCACGGAAGGACAAAGCACATCGAAATCAGATTTCATTTTATACGAGACTTGGTGATTGATGGTTCGATTTCCTTGCAGTTTTGCAACACTGGCGAGCAGCTGGCATATATTTATACTAAATCGTTGCCGTCCGAGAAACATGAAAAGTTCAGAACTCAACTTGGAGTTTGCAATTATGAATCAAGGGGGAGAGTTGAATGGAGTTTACTGATTCAAATTATTCTTATCCAGTTATTTGAGTCATAGTTAGTTGTTATTCCTTATTTGTAGTTCTATTAGTTAGCAGTACGTGTTTTAGTTAGTGGCTAGGACTTCGGATGTTTCTGTTAAGTCTTTATTCCGTTGTGATTCGTCATGTAATGAGGGCTATATATAACCCTTCGCAGCAATCATTTATATTGAAGCTATTTGGAGTCTTTCACATATATATTGCATCTGTTATATATCCTTGTTCTCTACTTTCTGGTTCCAACAATTATAATACTATTCGTGATTAAAATAATCCTCAGCGGAAGACACGAACCTAATATTTTAAACTCATAAAAAATTATTCAATCAAAGTATTAAAAGTTTCGGTATAATCACGACTTCTTAAACTGTGAAGTCAAATATAAACATGGATTTCAACGTCGTAATTTTCACATAAAAATTCATGGGTTAAATATACAGATCTTATTAAATCATAACAATAATGTATTAATTTAAACTCACACGTTCAAATGTCTCAGAAAAGTTCGAACTCTTCAGATCATAGGCAAAATAACTTTCATATTATTAATTTAAACCCTTCAACTTTAAAAATTATTCTTTTATTATTGAAATTCCAATTATATCATCCTTTAAAATAAAAGAGAATATAAATATCTTATAGTTTTACATTTGTTTTTTTATTTCTCCTTATCTTAAGTATTTTATTTAGTTATTTTGTACTTGTTGAATCATGTGATTTTTTAAATATATTTAATTTTATCATTAATTAAATAAGTATATTGCAAATTATAATCTTGTATCAATGATCTTTAGTACTTTTTAGTGGTTTTTTGACTAATTAAAAAATAATACAAACTATATATATTATTGGAATCTTCGTTCAAAATATTGCTCGGTACTTGTACAGCGAAAGATTTACCTATAATTTTTATAGTTGTGGTGCTTAATTGAACTGATTTCAAAGGTTGAGGACCCTTATCCCTAAATAATATTTGGTCATGTAAAACTTACCACCCAAGTAGCTTGTAATTAAAATAAATAGATGTCAAGAATAAAAAATGAATTCAGATTCAAATAAAACTGTGATGAACAAAATATTCAACTCAACTATAACTCATTCTTGGGCGCTGGTAATCACATCCATTGCGATTTGGCTGGTAATCGAATCCATCACGATTTGGCCGGTAGAAAAAACTTGGGTATGGAACACGTCTTTCATGAATGTTTTCCGCACACGATAAGAACGCCGGACCCAAAATGCTCCGACGATGCTGACAGTGACGACGACTACTGTCCATATAACAGAAGCTAGTGATTGTGTTTCCGTATTGGGATTGGGAGAGATCACCATTAGGGAAGCTCCATAACTCACTGCTATAGATGCCACCGACACCCACATTGTGTGCATTACGGCCACCGTCACCAGAATGTGTATCGACGACAGTCTGGTGGTGAGCAAGAAGATTATGATGATGGAAGAAGCGAAAGCTACGGTGTTAGCACGTACAAAGTGTTTGTATATTTTGGGATGAGTATAGGCCATGATGGCTGCACCTGCTCTGTGCGTTGATGAGTGCTCCTGCCACACGCCGCCGGGAGGACTGATTAGAGCCTGAAATGCCATGGTTGCAATTAGAATCGAAATCACCATTCCAATCTCCTTGAACTTGTTGAGGGATTCGGGGGAGCCTCTCCACCACCATGTTCGTAGGGTTTCTTTGATTTTTGAGATAGTTTCATTCGAAGGAATTCTTCCAATATGTCCAACGCTGTTTTTCCCTTGGAATTCCTTTTGCTCTTCTCTACTATATTGTTTTCCACCAAGTGTTCAATGATCTAAATTTTTATCACCAAGCTCTACATATTAATTAAATAATCGAATGCATCTATATATAAAATTAAAATCTCAGACATGAATATACGCACATTTACAAAGTTCATTGGTGATAGTAATTTACCTTATATTGCCTGCACCGTGCAGCTAAATGTAATATTGTACCCCCATCATCACCTTTTATCCTTGCGGGGGACGCATCGTGACGAATGAGAACTTTTAGGACGTCAAGATTCCCATACATGGCTGCAACATGAATCGGGTTCATGCCATGGCAGTCGATCAGCCAACACATTTCAGGGGCTATCGATAATAGTGTATTGGCGATTCCGGCGAACCCTTTTGCTGCTGCAACATGAAGAGGTGATGATTTTTGGCAATCTAGTTGCCGAACTAGCCGCGGATTACTAGCCAGCACGTCGACGATCACTGCATTTCCCTGCACTACTGCTATGTGAGTTATGTTTGGATACAAAAATGAAACTCTATCAAGTATCAGTGGATCTTTATCCACCAGTTGTTTACAAGAAAATTCGTCTCCTTTTAAGACAGCGTCGTAGAGTTTCTTTACTGTTCCTCGAACCATTGATGTTTTCAAAGTTGGAGATGAAAGAAAGATGGAAGTCTTTGCAATGAAATGAAAGTGAAATACAATTAAAATGAAGAAAAGAGGATTTGTGGAGGTGGTGGTGCAGGTGCAGGGTCTCTTGGTTTTGTAATTTTCAGACTCATCCGTTGAATTGTCAGTGCAATCACGTCCTTCCCACAACTATCTACGCGTTTTCTTCTCTCTTTTTTTTTTTGGGTTTGGGAGAGGAAACGCGTTTTCTTCTCCTTACTCTGCATGTATAGTCTTTTTCAAGCTGCACTTTTTCAACCACTTTTTACTCCAAGTTGAACGCGTTATGCATTATTAATGCTTCCACTTTTCCAGGAGACACATGTTAAGGATATATACACTGAAGATTCTGAAAATAACGTAGAAGATACGTAGTTGTTATATATATGTAAATATTAGATTTGGTAGTTGTTATTTTCCCTACTTTCATGCTCTCGCTGGTTGTATATATTTCCCAAACGATATGTAATTCAATGAGAAGAACAATTCATATATCCCTACAACACATATTTAGTGTTTATGTTAAATTATACTTATTAATTAGCATATGTTAAATATGTGCTTCATTCATTAGTATATTACATATCTTCATTTAGTATATTATGCAAGTTTATTTGCTATACTATACTTCATCGAAATGCATAACTGCTTCTATTAAAAAGCATAACTGCCTATTCAAACTAATCCTAATAGTCCATACACTCAAACCAACCGTCAAAATTCGTTCCTAATTAATATATTCTAACAGGTTAGTATATGATCTCTCCACTTTATATATAATAAATCTCGGTAGTTGATTTCTTCAGATAAACAGATCACAGACTATTAAAAAAAAGGCATTTTAACATCATTATCTTGCATTAAAGGACAATATAGTATTTATATACAATTAATGATAATTTTGAAACCTGCATTTTAACTACGATTTATTCATTTTAGGGGCAACATTACATTGCGAAATAAAATGCTTAATCTTTCTACCTACGACATTTTATCTTCAATATTGTGTCTTTTATCGTAACAAACATGCATTTTATCTTAGCAAAAATGTATAATATCTTATTACGAGAAAAAATTAATATCTCTAATAAGGAAATATTGTATGTATCAAAATCTAGATATCCATATCTAATCTGATATGGAAAATATTATTATATATAGGGAAGATTATCTGATTTTTAAAATTGAAACGTATCTATCCTTAATTTATTTGAGTATTCTTACCATATCTACTCCAAAGAATCATCATCTTATTTGTGCATCAAAATAATCCAAGTTCATGTTGAAAGCTGAACGTGTAAACTTTAAATTTTGTTCTGAGTCGTATCTATCATTCATATATCAAGATAAACAATGAAATAATTAAATCTCTGTATATTATATATAATAAAATATATGTTGTTGTCATTTATCTTAAAATAAGTTCATTATATTTTTATCAAAAATGCATTATAATATCATTGCATTAAATGAAATAATTATTATATTCTCACCTCACTTTATCTTAAAATGTGTTAATTATATCTATATGGAATATGCATTTTCTAAGGAATGTAATGAATTTTATACATCATATAGTTCTTTACTTTGTCCAACAAAATAATTTTGTCAAATGTTTTCAAAAATGAAAATGATTGTTTTGTTTTGATTGATAAATCGCCGTAAAATATTTTGGTGCTTAATAATTGTGAATGATACCAATGCGACGAGCATTGAGGATGGATAAGGAGGAGGGGACACGATCACCATCTTGTCGGGATTTTACCAATGACACGATCATTGAGGATGAATAAGGAGGAGGGAGGAGATTTGATGGAGGCCCAGTTGGGAAGATTTATCAATATATTTCAAGAAGATTTGTTGAAGATAAGATAGAAGATTTGATTTGTCTTGATAAGATTTGATAGTTAGTTATGTGAGTACTTTTGAATTCTAGATATATTGGGATTTTTATTAAATATTTAGATAAATTTTATTTCCTTATTTTATTAGGATTAGGATTTGATTTCCTAATCAAATTTGGATTTTATTTCCCTATCAGATTAGGATTTGATTTCTTGATCAAATTAGGATTTGATTTCCTTATTAGATTAGGATTTGAGTTTGCCTATATATAGGCCTTGTTATGAACTAAAGTTTTCAGTATAATAAAATTTTTGAGTTTATTTCTCCAATTCTGAAAGCTCTCGAATTTCTGCGGATTACCTTGAAATTCAATAATGACTTATCAACCGGACATTCACATCCGTTTGTGGCATCTTCAATATATCCATCATTGTTGAGGCGAGTTGCTTGTTGGATCGTAGGGGTTCATTTTCGTCCTTGCCTACGGTTCTCTAAGGGTCAACTTCAAAGGTGTCGGGTTTTCCATCGTATCATTTTATTCCATTTCCACGTGTGTTCCACCTTTCGTCGAGTTCATAGGCTGCAATTTCAACTTTCCGGTGAGGATCGTATTAAGATTTAACCCTTTTGTGAAATGATATTGGAAGGATAAGGAGGAGGGAGGAGTTGTAACCCTCATATGTGATTGATGTGAAATGAAAAGGGCTGTGTACCCTTATGATTGTGAAATTGATCGATGGTTATGAATGCACCACCAAAAATGAGCTGGACATGTCCATGTGAGGAAAATGTTTTGGCATGCATAAATTCGATTTCAACAAACCCTTATGACATGCTTGTGTGATACGGTAATTTCATCCTATTATTTATGTATTGTTTTTGGGACTGCGTGACCACTGTGTACTCAGCCCCCGTACGTATTGTTCCGACGTGCAGGTATGAGGTGATGGCACTGGCGGCGACATTGTGGTATATGTGGGAAGAAGGTGGTTCACTTGTGAACCTTAATGAAATAATTTGTATCTCTTTTCGCTTGGCTCGTGATACTCCTTCTTTTGGCATGAACTACTATTCCTATCTTTTGGGCATGTGAAATTGTTAGACATGTGGATGTACTACTTGGAGTCATCGGTTGTAACCCAATTTGCCTTACTTCATGTTTTTCCCTCTAGATGATTTTGAACCCTTAATGGCATGATCTACTCGAATAACTTATGGCATGTTTTCACCATTATGATTCACTTGATTTATCATTCGGTATCGAAGCCAAAGGGGCTATGTTATCATACATAGTACCCACTTGATTGTGATGGGTTTTGTATACTGAAAGCATTTATTATAATGAGTATACAACGGTTTATTTCTCCTATCTGTTAAATAAACTTACATGTATGTAACAATGGTATCCTCTTATCTCACCGATAGGGACGATCATACGGCATGTAGTAGATCGCAGAAGACAGTATGATCACTTGACCTAGTGAGATATAAACCTGATCACAGCCGAGACAGCGTATGAGGATACGTCTGTCCTGATGGCTGCGGCATTGTCGGAATAAGTAGTCTGTCTTGGTTACTTGACATGCTGGTACGCAAGGGTGGCATATTGATGGACCGCAGTGAGATGTATTCGACTGTCTGACATCAGCGAATACAAGATCTCGTTATTGATTGAGTCCAAACCCTAACGAAGGTTCAGGGGTTTGCACAGGTTGGCTGTTGCTTTGACTTGCCATGATGGAGAGCCTAAGTAACGTGCTCGTATATCCGCATCTTGGGTAACAGCAGTTCGTGTAGTACTGCCTGAGACTGGGTTTAGGTAACCATATCCGAGTAATAGGATGGGGACATTCCCTGAGGAGCTCAATGACATTCATCGTGCCAAAGTCCTGCAGGCTGATTAAGTTCAGGCACGAGTGATAAGGATTGAGTGGTACTACTCAGGAATAATAAGATATTAATTAATTGTAGATAGAGCTTGTCAGAAGCTCCGATTAATTAATGAATGTCCAGTAACCTTAAATATGGGGATTCTCAATTAATGCAACCCGTTCTCACAACGTGGTAATAAAGGGGTAGGTCAGTATTAATTCTGTGGTGAAAAAGAATTAATATTAATTAATTAATTGTGTCCTGGGTTGTGGACATGGGAATTAATTAATTTATAGGCCCACTTTATTATTTGCATTAGGTCTCAGGTCTGGCCCAATTAAATATGCTGAAAAAAGGCCCAGTAGCCCATTAGGGATAAAACCCTGGGTCTATAAATAGACCACTCTCTCTTGGAAACCCTAGCCACTTTTGTGATTATTCAAATCAGTCAAAAGCCTAGAGCAAGAGAGAGAGGGGCGGCGCCTGTAGTGGGGAGAAGAAGAGTTTTTCTGCTCCGGCCTACAACACAGATCTGTGGAATCCTCACCAGTAGCAGATCTGAACAACATTGGGACACAGCCCTGAAGATCTGATCTGGAGAACAAGATTTTCTTTTTCTTCCTTTCTTTGTTTTCGATTTTATCAAGAAATTAGGGTTCTAATTTCTGTTTCCGCAGATTAAATCGAATCGCGTGGTTGAATTGAAAGTTGGATATTCAAACGCGAAAGATCGGATCAGACTCTACGGATTTACGGTAAACTCTCAATCCACGAATCGAATTAAATTCATAGGAGCATGCTAGGTTTTATTGTGAATTTGATTGTGTGCAATATCCATAAATCGATCCAGTTCAGTTGGATTTTGTGATTCGGTTCACTAGAAATCCCTACAGATTGTTCATATTTGATTTATTGTTTCCAAGTTGTACTTGACGTAAGACCCGCATGGAGGTTATTATTTGAAATAAATTGTTATTCTTTGTCTTCCATGTTCTTCATGATAAATACTTCGTATTTGCTTCTCTACGTTTGATATTTCTAATTATGTTTGAAATCGGATTCTTTCAAGTGATGAATTCATATTCTTCTTGTCAAGATATATTTTGCTTCCACTATTTATTAAATGATGTCGAATTGTATTAAAACCATTAAAACCCTTAGCATGCATTGTTCCCACATGGGACTGTCGCATAGGCCCGGTTTGGGGGCGCGACAAAGGTTTAAATATATCTTTCTATATCTAGATTTATATCTCTGCTCCCCATCATTGTAGTTTGTTACATACTTTGTATTTTCTCCACCATAATAAAATTATCACCAAGGAGGCTTGAAGAGTAGACATAGAGCTTACGCTCAAACCACTACAATTCATTGTGTTCTTATTTTCTATTTGTTATTTGTGTCTGCAATCTCTTATTTCACAACAAATTGGTGCAGTGAACGTGGAGGTGGTGGACTCTGGTGAATGTGGGAAGCCCTCAATTCGAGTAGGGATCGTCTCCGGGTGCCTTGTATCAAAAGCTTCCTGATATTGTCGGGATCAGGCGGTGGGTCCTATTGGTTTACGATAGTGCAAGATGAGTTGAGACGGATCAAGGCTCGAGGGGGAGGCCACGGATATGTGGACCATAGGTTTGAGGGGAGGTGTAACACCCTGAAAAAAAATTTAACCTTTTATTATTATTTCAACTTCGACAGCTCAAGCTATTTCAGAAATTATTAAGTCGGGTATGACGACAAGATTTAGTCGAAGCGAATCGAGGCCCAATTTCTCTACATTTTGGGCCACCATGTCTTATTGGGCTAAAACATTATTTCTTATAACTATGAATTATATATATGTGGGCAATATTATTTTTGGGCTAGTTGAATTTATTTAACTTCTTGGAGCCCAATTGAATTAAAATATGAGAGGCCTATTTGAGCCCATGTAAAATAATTAAATGGTCAATTACCAAAATGGAGTTCTAGAAGCAAACTCATGCCATGCCATGTCTATAATTGGAGGGTAAAATAGGCAACACAAGAATGGAGACATAATCATGAACTTAGGCATGCAAAACCATTTTGACACTCCAAGCTCTCCCACTCTCCCTCTCTTGATCGGTCCTCTCTCTCCCCACCCCAATCATTTTCATCATCAACCTCCAAAAACCACCATTGAAGACCTCCATTGAAGCTCCAAAGGGGCAGCCACCATTTCAGCCCCAAGACCACCCCATTTCCACACCAAATCACCTCCAAAATTTCATAAAGCTCATCTACTCACCTCCCTCTACCCAAATATACCAAAAGCCCTATCATTCTCCCACTTTCATCTTCAACCCCCACCTCCAATCAAAGAAATCGAGCTGGAAATTGAGAGATCTAAAGGCTACAAGAAGGAAGGAGCAAGAAGATATTGAAAATCAAGCAAGGAATGAGCATTTTCGAGTTTTGAAGAAACCCACCCAAATCTGAAAATAAATTCTTCAAATAACCTCTTTTCTACTCTCCCTAAGACCCCTTAAGCATGTTTAGAAGCTTGCATGTATGATCAAGGAGCTAGATATCGAATTTGAGAGCATTTGGTTAAGTGATGATCAAGATATGCATATATGTTGGTAGATGAGTGATATTATGTTGATTGTGGAAGATATAATCTTTATATGCATGCTATAGCTCAAGATATATGTTATATAAGCATGATGTGAACTTATTGATGTCTGAAATTGATGATATGTGATGTTGAAATACAATATGCCACGTTTTTTGTTAAGATATGAAATATTAAGCATGCTGTGAGTAAGGCTGTGACATGAGCCGACTGTTTGGTTGTGGCAGACGGATTTAATGAAATCTGATTGGGCTGATTTTATGAAATGTTATACTTAAACGTGTTGGTGAAGTTTTGGCTTTGGTTTCATGTCATTATAATGTGTATATCTAAAGTTATGCACGCTGCAAAAATATGTGTCATTCTGTGTCGCATATTGTAAATGATTTTTGAAACTGCACTTAGACATTTTATAAAATTCTCAAAATTTATTTATAGGTCTTAGATACATCATAAAGTCTTAAATAAATTTTCAAGTCATTATCATGAGTATTTTAGCTGAAATAAATTTTTGAAGTTGTACCCCTGTTTCAGACCCGTAGCAAAATCACCCAGGAAATTCAATCTCCCCCAGCTCATATCTTTTAAACGAAAAATATTTTTAACAAGCCGTAAATTGGAGAATGTTCATTTAAAAATATAGTTTATGCATGTAAAATTTCATACCCTGATTCTCTATGGATTTTATTTGGGACTGGTTTGAAAAAGGCATTTTTATAGAATGCATAACTAGGAATTTTCTAAGTTTAAAAGCATGAAGTCCTTTCAAATTTGCATCCAATTATTTCTAAACTTAATTAACATATTTTTTAGAGCTAAAGAATATTTTCGAAATTGTTCTACATGATCATTGATTTATTTACTTGCATTTAGTAATAGGACTTAGGCATCTTAGAGAGTCCATTTGAAAAATATACCATTTGAATGAAAGGTTAGAACTATGAAGACTAATGTTGATTACATGAGCACATAAATGGTTAAGGAGTTAGCCTATAAGAACTTGTATGATGATTGTGAATACATAATTTGGTGCATAATTATTGAGCATGCCAATATGTTAAAAGAAGCATGAGATGTGAAAGTATTACAAGTCCACATGATACATGTTGATGAGCAAGCATGATTGATAAATATGAATTGAGCCTAAGTATGAGGTGATCAATTGAAGCATGCTAGTTAAATTAAATGAACTAGATGCCTATGTGAAGCATGCATGAATTGAAATAAACACACCTAGTAATTAAGTGTTATAAATCTAGGTGTTGGTGATTGTGGAAAAGAGGCATCAACTAGTGACACCAAGTGATCATCCATTTCATAAGCTATAAGGTGGGCACTATTTTATCCTACAAATGATTTTTGCAAATGTTTTCAAATGAAAATTAAAATATTTTTGTTTTAAAGTATGGAGCACTGTATAAATGTTTTGGCACCTTTGCAATTGTTATTGATGATGTTGATGATGATGATGAATGACAAATTGAATTTGGGTTGAGTTTACTCACCCTTGTATGATGAATGATATTGGAGATGTGCTGGATCGGGGAATTGCTACCCCCGTAGTTTATGTGTAAGACTAATGCATTAGCCCGGAGGTTGTGAGAAAGCCTACCGGTCGGGTAAGGACTCGGATCCCCTTACCGGGTGGATGGCGAGTGGCCACTCCCATCTTACCCCATATGTGAATTATGTGATGAGATGATAAATATAATGGTGATGTGATTGTTGGAAATGATGATTGTAATTGGTGCCACAAAATGAGTTGGGTCTACCCTTGTGAGGTAAATTGTTTTTGTGCATTCACAAGTTCATTTCAATAAAACCCTTGTGCTATGCATGTGTGATACCCGTGCATTTCCATAATACTATACATGTAATTTATTTTCGGGACACCGTGAACACTGGGTACGCGGAGTACTCAGCCCCTGTGTGTGTTTTCCCCACATGCAGGTACAAGGTGATGGTGGTGGCGGTGGCGTTGTGGTGGTGAATATGAGAAGGTGGTTCGCTTGTGAACCATAATGAATTAAATTGTAAACCCCTTTGCCTATTGGTTCATTTCTCTCTTTTGTGTTAAATGACATGGCTATTTAAACTACTTAAAGTCTTTTATTTTGTGAGTCCAAATTGCAACTCTGTTTTGATGTATTACTTGAAGTATTTGGACCTTAATGGCATGATCTAACTTGAACTCCTTTTGGCATGTCAACCTATCTTGATTTGTTTGAATTAATATCCGGTACTTGAGCCAAGGGACTATGTCTTCATACATAGCGCCCATGTGTTGTTTTGTTATATTTATGCATGCGATTTGTTGTTCCAAGTCGTACTTGGCGTAAGACCCACGTGGTGGTCATTATTTGAAATCAATTGTCATTCCTTATTTTCCACGCTTTATTTGTGAACACTTTATTTGCTTCCGCTACGCTTGACCTTTTGTTTATCATTTTTGATTTAAATTACTATGTTCAAAAACGAGTTCATGTTTTTTTGATAAATTCACTTGCTTCCGCCACTCTTTAAATAAAGTTCAAAAAATTATTTTTAAACCACTAAAACCCTTAGCGTGCATTGTTCGCATGTGGGTCTGCCGCATAGGCCCGGTTTGGGGGCGCGACAGGAGGATTGTTGGAATTGATCAACTCAATTGTCCCACATTGGAGAAATAAAGGAAGAATTGCTTGTATATAAGAGTCCACCCAACTCCATTAGTACGAGGCCTTTTGCACTATTAGTTGAATAATTTTTTGAATTGTTTAAACCGGCCAAATCAAACCGTTTTAATATGGTTTAGCTGGTTTGGTTTTGAATAATTATTTAGTTGGTTTGATTTGTGAAAATTTCAAATCGTAACTATTGGTTTGATACTTCACCCTTCAAACCTGACCGTGCACACCCCTAGTATAATAAATGATGATGAGAAATTGGTACAAATGAAATAAATTGTGAACCACAAACGTTACATCAGTCGGAATCGATGGTTGTATCCATGTCACACCTATGTTGGGTATATCAAATCCAAATGTCCCACATTGGAGAAACAAGGATAGAATTCCTTGTATATAAGAGTCCACATAACTCTATTAGTATGAGGCCTTTTGGGAAGGAGCCCAAAAATAAAACCGTGAGGGCTTGATCAACCCAAAGCGGACAATATCATACTAATGTCGGAGTTAACGGTCCCAACAAGTGGCGCTGTCTGTGGGAATGAGGAACCCACGAATGCCTAGGTTCGGGCGGAGTTGGGGGACCGAAGTTGTTGGTGGACTCTAGTGTGGTAAAATTGAGCTTGGAGGACTCGGGTGTGGTTGTGGGAAGCCCCTCTTTGTGAATACCGATGCGAAAGAGAGTAGAACGGGTTAGATATCGATGCGATGAGAACGCACGATGGGAGGCCATGGGTATGTGGTCCTTGGATGAGAAGCCACGAGAATGTGGTCCATTTGGTTTGAGGGGAGGATTGTTGGGTATATCAAATCCAAATGTCCCACATTGGAGAAACAAGGATAGAATTCCTTGAATATAAGAGTCCACATAACTCCATTAGTATGAGGCCTTTCGGGAAGGACCCCAAAAACAAAACCGTGAGGGCTTGATCAACCCAAAGCGGACAATATCATACTAATGTCGGAGTTAACGGTCCCAACAACGTCTAATTTTAATTAAAGAATAAATAATTATTGAGGCGTATCGAGATCACGGCATGTTTGTTGGGGGTATTAAGTATTAACAATGTATAGAAATAGCAAGTGGTAAATAAGTATAAAGTCAAAATTGTGTTCTTTCGTCCGTCTCAACAAGAATAAATTGGTGTTATAAATAGAAGTAAAACTTAATGTTAATTAGGAATCTATATATTACTCAATTTAAGTTTTTTTCATTCAATATTAAATATGCATTTTAATCCATAATAATTTGAATAGTTTATATAAATTATTTACGGTCTTCGGTCATTTAGAAATTACTTAAATAGCTCTCAATTCAAACAAATTGATGTAAGGAATTCAAATCACTATTGCACCAACTAGATTCTAATAAAACTACTGTGATGGTGAACAAATATTCAACCCAATCCACAAACTCCTATTACAGATTATTATTCAAACGTGAGGGGTGATGGATATCGCATCCATTACAATTTTGAGGTTGAACAAGTCTTTCATGAGTGTATTCCGCACACAATAAGTACGCCGGACCCAAAACTCTCCGACGATGCTGACAGTGACGGCGACTACTATCCATATAGCAGCAGGAGTGATTGTGTTTCCGTAATGGGATTGGGAGAGATCACTATTAGGGAAGCTCCATAACTCACTGCTATAGATGCCACCGACACCCACATTGCATGCATTACGGCCACCATCACCAGAATGTGTACCGATGACAGTCTGGTGGTGAGCAGGAAGATTATGATGATGGAACATGCGAAAGCTAAGGTGTTAGCACGTATAAAGTGTTTGTATATTTTGGGATGAGTATAGGCCATGATGGCTGCACCTGCTCTGTGTGTTGATGAGTCGTCTTGCCAGACGCCGCCGAGGGGGCTGATTAGGCCCTGAAACGCCATGGTTGCGATTAGGATCGAAATCACCATTCCAATCTCTTTGAATCTGTCGAGGGATTGGGGTGATCCTCTCCACCACCATGTCTGAAGGATATCTTTGATTTTTGAGGTAGTCTCATCGGGAGGGAATTTTTCCAAGATATCTAGCGCTGTTTCTCCCTTGGAATTCCTTTGGCTCTTCTCTATGATATTGTCTTCCACCAAGTATTGAATGATCTAGGGGTGACAATTGAGTCGGGTTCGGGTTGGCAGGTCGGGTTGAGACCTAATATAAGCACGCTATATGTCAACCCTAACCCGACCCATTTATTTTTTGGGTCAGAAAAATCAACCCGAACCCGACCTGTTTATTTTTCAGGTCGACCCAAAAATGACCCATCTGACCCGTTTAATTATGTTAAAAATTAAAATTATTTTTTTATTTATTATATTATAAAATATATATACAATAAACAATAATAAAAATATAAAAAATTATATTTGACTCTTTTTCTTTAAAATATTATATCTCAATAATTTATTATGTTTATTATTATTTTTAAATAATACAAACATAATATTATTATAGGATAATATTTCAATCAAATTTCATAGACTTTGTGTTTTATATACTTCTTTTTGTTTTTATTAAATGTATATATAGTTTGACGTATAATATAGAAAATAATTTATATTATAATATATGTAATATAAATGAATAAAAATAAAATATATTTCATAAGAATCGTTAAAAATGTTAAGATATATAACTTTGTTAATTTTATCTTAATATATTATAAAATAAGGCATCATTTATTTAATTCGAGTTGTAAATCATTGCATCACATCAATTTTATTTTATTTTTAATTTTGTTTTACTTGATATATTTTTATGTTATAGCATATACATATATTTCAATAAACAATAATCACAATTTCAACAAAATCATATGTGTCATTTTTCAATAATAAATTATGTCTTCACTTTTTTTTTAAACAATACATGTATATATAATACTAAAAAATGATACAAATGTAATTTTTTGATAAACTCTAATTTTATTAGCTTTGTGTTTTATCTACTTGCTTTGGTTTTATCAAATTTGTACAAAGAGTTGAATGTATAATATAAAACATATATATTATATATATACTAATGTATACATATATATAATGTTTATTCCTAATAATTATATTTTAATATAATTAAATAATCTATCTATATATTAAAAGATAATAGTGAAAAGATAGTTACCGCCAAAAATTATTATATCAAATTTTATTTTTATTTCATTTATTATTTATTCTATTATAACATAAATATATACTTTATAATAATAATATAAAACAAATTTATATTTGTCACTTTTTTAAAATATTACATCCCACTAATTTATTATATTTACTATTTTTTAAATAACACAATTATACTATCTTTAATGGGAAAATATTTTAATCAAACCTTATAGAATTTGTGTTAGGTATATTTATTTTTATTTTTATTTTATATATATATATCTATATATATATATATATATATATAATTGATAATATAGAAAATATTTTATATTATAACACATTAATTAAATATTAATGAATATAAATCAAACATATTCAAAAAAAAATTGTTAAAAATGCTAAGATATATAATATTATTAATTATATTTTAATATTGTAAAATAAAACAACATATATTTAATTCGCGTATCGCACAGGTGTAAAGCTAGTATACCATTAAAATTTAAAACTAATTAATTTTGCGGGTTATTCGGGTTACGCGGGTCAACCCGAAACTGACCCGAACCCGGCCCAAAATTTAATTGGGTTCGTGGGTTCGACCCAAAACTGGCCCAACATTTAAATGGGTTGACCCAACCCGTTAATTTCGTGTTAGGTGGGTGATTTCCATCCGTGTCACAAACCCTAGAAGCGTGGACATGTCTGTCACAAACCCTAGAAGCGTGGACAAACTTAGCCAATTCGGATTTGTCAGTCTCGAACCCACTTAATTTTGAAAATATTTAATGGGTTCGAATTCAAGGAATTCGAACCCTTTTTATTTTTTTTATTTTTAATTTTATTTTATTATAAAAGAAGTTTGAATTCAAGGAATTCGAACCCTTTATATATTTAAAAAGGAGTTCGAATTCAAGGAATTCAAACCATTTATATAAATTTTTTTTAAAAAAATTAATATGGGAATTTAGGGTTAGGGTTACGGCATTGGGGATTTAGGGTTACCGTTTATTTATTTGTTATATTTATGGTTTACATATAATTAATTTAATGTATGATATAAATAATATAAAAATATATGTAACACATATAAAGCACAAATTGAATTGAAATATTTTGAATGCTAACATATATAAACATAATTGAAGAAATACAAGAAAATCATTGTGAAAAGTCTACTACATTAATTTAACAACAAGAAATTTCATACCATTTTATTTCCGCCTCTTGAGCCATGTAGGAAGCTTCATGCCATGTTTGATGCTCTTAGAAGAAGATGAATCTGCATGCTCTTGATTTCCTAAGAAACAAAATGTGATAATTAAGAAAAATGTACATTTTAATAAATGTTGTAATAGGAAATGTGAATAAATAAGTAAAAACATTGATACCTGTCATGGTATAGTTTCCGGTGGATTGGTCCGTACTGGACTGATGGGTAGTAGACGTGGTATGTTCGGGACTGGATTGTTCCAAATCAGATTCTTCTTGATTGGATCGGTAGGATTCGTACTGTCTTTGATTGGATTGTTGTGGATTATAACAGTAGGATCCGTACTGATGAGGATTGGGATCGGACTCGTATGGAATGGACTGGCTGGGATTTGGATTGGACTCGTAGGGATTGGACTGGCTGGGATTGTGATTGGACTGGCTGGGATTGGGATTGGACTGGCTGGGATTGGGATTGGACTGATTGGGATTGGCATTGGACTGGTAGGTACTCATGAAGTCTTCGAAGGTGCCGAAGAGGGATTCGTAGTTATAGTTATGTGAGGTACTAGGCTGGTCATGAATATTCATGTTGTGATATGACTCTGGCTCTAGCTCTGGCTGTGGCTCAATGACTGGTTGATAATTGTCATGTCGGTAATAATGGTCTTGTGCATCGACATTACTCCTCCTCCTCCCACTGCCTGGCATGAACCCTCCTCGACCCCCCCGTTGTTGCGCCACCCTAGGCGGTCTTGGGAGCGTTGATGGATCACTAAATATTGTAGAATGAGTTTCAGTCGTTCCGCTATATGACCCAGAAAGTTGTAGTACGTCTGCGCAATAGTCAGCTGCCTTTTTAAAATCATCACTAACACCAGTATAAGAGGAGTAATGTTCAGCTCGCTCTCGCAACAACGACATCACATTGCTCAGACCACTCTTCTACATTAAATCATTATAATACAATATTAGACCAATTCGGATTTTGTTTAAAAAGTAATTAAATATATGAATATATGAGAATAACTTACAATGAACTACAACTCGTCCCCGTGTCCCATGTACCCCTGTGGTGCGATATCTTCCCGAGTGTGACTTGGATTAGCCACAAATATGACTGTTCTCTCCATGAACCACTGGAGGTAGTCAGGCGTTTTGGTTTCGCCTCCGGTCACAATCTGTTGATTATTGAGAAGCACTTCATCTTGATCGTTACGTTCATTCCAATTATTGATAAATTCAGCGTGACGCGTTCTCCAATTGTTGTCAGCTCCGGTTCTTTGCATATCGTGCAGGGCTTCTCGCGTTTCTCGATGGTCAAGATAATTGGAATCAGGAATTACCTGAACGCGACCGAACTGTAGATAAACACTCACTTTGTGCATTTTATTGATATATTTATGTTTGGGTTATGCTCCAGACTGAGCCATTACGTGATCTTTTCATGCGTTATTCTTATTCTTTAAGGAAATATTACGTTTGGTTCGTTTGATGTTATTTTGCACAGATTTTATGCATTTTTGAGTGTGAATGAGACGATTGAACAGAGGAGTTGATCAGTATTGGATTGCACTGGGAGGAGAAGAGTTGAAATTCAAAAAGAGCTCGTGAAAATAGGCTACGTTACGTAACCGGCGAACAAAGTTCATGTCCGGCGGTTGAAGGGCATGTCCGGCGACTTGAGCTCATAACCGGCGTTCCACCTGCACAGCCGGCGACTGCCCTGCAAAGCCGGCGACCGTCCCTGCAAATCCGGCGAGCAGCTCTTCCCAGCCGGCGAGTGCATCTCCAAACCGGCGACCAACACCTCCAAGCCGGCGAGTGCATCTCCAAACCGGCGACCAACACCTCCAAACCGGCGACCGCCCCTCCATGCCGGCGGATCGCCGGTCCTGCTTTTCTTCCTCTCGAGACAAAACCGGCGATCGCCCCTCCATTCCTGCGATCGCCGGACGTGATCTCTCCACACGGGTTTTGACGAATTAAATCGTATCTCCTGGCCCAAGTCACGTATCTTCCCACATCTTTCAAGATTAAAAATCCCCTCCTATAAATATAAGTTCCAGAAGTCAGAAAAAGGTTCCACACTCATAAATCTCAGATTTCTACATTCCAAATTTATTCTGAAGCCTAGAGAACGAGGGTTTTCTGCAGAAATCCAAGGAGAACTGGAAGAGCATGACAAGAATTGAAGATTGAAGACTTCACGGGTTTTTAATTCCCTTTTCTTATTCATATGACTCTTCATCTCTTTGTTTTTCTAGGATTTAGCATGTCTGGCTAAATCCATATTTGGATTCTAGGATTTTGAAGCTTTGTATTTATTCATGCAACATTTTATGCAAATTTAATGTTCCTTTTCCTCTGATGTTCTGATTTAATTTGAGATTTTCAATAATTGCATTAACTGATCATTAATTGTGATTTGAATTGATAGTTTTTGAACCGAGAGGTCTAGGTTATCAATTAAGACGCAAATAAATCAGATTTATTAGAACAATTATCCGAGAGGAAGTTGAACTTTTAAAGGGTTTAAAATCCAAGGTTTTTATCAAGAGTAAACGTCCTTTTGCGCATCCGAGAGGAGTCACTAGGTCTTTTATTTCCATGTTATGGTAAAGAATCCGAGAGGGTCGCCTGATAACATTTTCGTGATTGCTCACATCATTAGAAATTAAATTGGGATTAAATTGCATGAAAGCGTTGTTTGTTTAATATTCAAAGTGGATTGCCCTGGAATCCTGTTTTCTCATTAGCTTTTGAAAATATTTAATTACCTTTTCTATTTTATTTCTGCGTTTAAATCAATTAGTTAGATAAAACCAAATTCACTTTATGATTTGCCTAGATAGTAGTAAAATATCTATGTTTTAGTGCTTAGTTGTGTTTCGAGCCTGCAGTCCTTGAGTTCGATAAATTATTACTTGCCCTCTGCAGTGGTCTGTGCACTTGCAGCTTTAGCGCGTTGCGAAACGCGCTATCAAGTTTTTGGCGCCGTTGCCGGGGACTGCAAAGATTTACGGCTGACACTAATTCTGATATTACACTAATTACTCTAGGCTTTACTTTACGCATTTTTATTTTTTTATTTTGTTTATACTCTGTGCCGTTCACAGGTTTGCTTTTGTGCAGGTAGTATATGCGAACTAGATCACAAGGCCCACCATCGGAGCCCTTGGATCGAGAAATTGAATCAACCTGCCGGAGGAACAGTGCACGAAGAAAGTTAGCGTTTACTATGGCTGACAATCAGGCGACACAGATAGCTGAGCTGCAGAGGCAGCTAAATGAAATGAATCTGAGGCTTCAAGAGCGCCAGGCTCCTGAGATGCCACGAGCGCCCACTGTTGATGAGATGTACGAGCCGATGACTGACCGGCATCGTAATGCAGATTTTGGGCTGAGGGTGGATACACCGAACTTTGAACTGAAAACTGGTCTGATACATACAGCCCAGCAAAACCAGTATGGGGGACTACCATCTGAGGACCCTCATCTACACATTCAGAGATTCCTGTTGCTATGTGATACAGTTAAGCAGAATCAGGTGCCTATCGACTACATTCGGTTGCACCTGTTCCACTTCACCTTGCGCGACAGAGCCCTGTCGTGGTACATGACACTGAACTGCAACGAGATTTCCACGTGGGAGGAGTTATGCAAGCTGTTCCTGATCCAGTTCTTCCCACCCAGCAAGACGATCCAGTTACAGACCCAGATTTCACAATTCAGGCAGTTTTCTGGAGAGTCGCTGTACGAGGCTTGGGAGCGCTTCAAGGATCTCTTGCGCTCCTGCCCTTGCCATGGTTTTACTGAGAAGCAGCAGATGTGTCATTTTTACAAAGGACTGGACAGGGAGACCCAGAAGCATGTGAATGCTTCAGCTGGAGGGTCACTGACTGCTAAACCACCACAGGAAGGGTTAGCTTTACTGGAAATGATGGCAAAAAGTGAGTACAACTGGCCAGCAGACAGGGATGATCACAGAATAGCAGCAGTCGATGACACTGGAGATATAGTTGCTGAGGTTAAGTTGATGAGGAAAGAGGTGGCCGCTTCCACCAAATCACTGGAGACCAGGATTGCTAAGCTAGAGAACAACCGCCCGCAGCAAGGTTATGGGCAGATGGAAGATGCAAATTTTGTGAATCAGAGGAACTTCCAGAACAACAGGGGATACCCATCAGGGAACATGGCGTACCATCCTAACAATCGGAATCATCCCAATTTCTCCTACGCCAATCCGAATAATGCACTGCAGCCCCCACCTGGGTTTTCTGTAACCAATGGGGCAGTTGATGGTCCTGAGGAGCCGAGTATGAGAGATCTTCTCACTCAGTTTATTGCAGTGTCCAGTGCCAAGACAAGCAAGATGGAGGGGGACATTTCTGAGTTGAAGACTGCTATGGGAGAAATGGGGAAGCATACGAAGCAGATGGATATACAGATCTCCCAGATTGCCAAGACAATCAGCAATCAGCACACTCCTGGAAAGTTTCCTAGCAATACCGTGGTGAACCCGACGGAGCACTGCAATGCCATTACCACTCGTAGTGGCAGAGGATATGAGGGCCCATCTGTGCCCACTTCTACGCCTGTGGAACCTGAAGTTACACAGCCTGCTCCTGTTCTTCCTGAAGAAGAACACAGTCAAGGGAGTAAGGGTACTCGTCTTGAGTACAGAACTCCTTTTCCTGGCTATATCGCTATTCCTTATCCACATCGATTTGCTAAAAAGCCAGTTATACCTGCTGACACGCCTGTGCAACCTGAAGTTGCACAGCCCGACCCTGTTCTTCCCGAAGAAGAACATTCTGAAAAGGGTGAAGAGGTCTATCCTGAAGACAGACCTAAAGCAGCTGATCCTGTCTCTGTTCCCTATTCTCAGAGACTTGCCAAGAAGAAGAAAGATGAGAGGTACAAGAGGTTCCTTGAGCACATGAAGAAGATCCACATCAATCTACCTCTGATTGAAGTGGTACAGGAGATCCCTGGG